>JAODJW010000127.1:25575836-25587361 GCA_026777045.1 Hyperopisus bebe | reverse complement strand
CCACCCCCCAACCCCTGATGAGAGCACGGACTGCCCAACACCTGCATGGGGTTTGGGGACTTAGTGGAGCCATGATAGATTAGCTGCTCTACCACCCCACATTTCACAGTGAGCTCATTAACTGCAGTGTCTGCACCCGCCGGCGGGTGTGTATGAAATGGTAGGCAGGTCTGTCAGCAGAGAGTTCACCAGGGTGCCGCATTCACAGATACCCTTCTTCCCTTTTAGGGCTGTTTCACTAGCAGATGTAGAGACTGTCAGCCTGAATGCATAGCATCAGTGACAACAACTGCTAGCACATGCTTCTTAATGTCTGAGATTTCCACCAGTTTTAAACTATTCCAACTTGTGCTGGGAACTCAACAGGCATCAGTATCAGGCAGGATTGTTACACCGTGAATTAAATAATCTTTAAAACAATTTAACCTGTGTTAACCACCCCAGTTCTCCAGAACAAGCAAAATTCTATAGACTGAATGCTGATTCTATAGACTGAATCCAAAAACTGAAATGACAAGTTTCGCTTTAGGCCAAAAACCAAAAAAAAAAACAATTAATGCGAGGACCTAATTCCTAATTTGTTAATCTGGGCTGTGTGTCAGCTATTACAGACAAGTGTGAAGTTCAACTGTGTCTCCTATCCTTCAATATACATCTTCTCCTCCATCATCTGTCACGCACAAGCAGCAGACCAAGCAAAAGGCAGCATTAGTCAAACTGAAAAGCCAAGTCTGGCAACTCTTGAGCGCTAATCCTAAAGCTATTAATTATTGCTTGAGTTATATTTGCAACGTCACATGATGAAGATTTCTATGCAAAACATACTAGAAGGTCGAAGGTAAAGCAAAAATCAGCACATCAAGCTAGAACATCTGAAATACTGGCATTGCCAACTATTGGTGCCTGGATACTCACAGATAGGAGGTGTAGGGACTGAGGTCCAGTGGTACCAGCATCAGAGCGCGCTCAGAGCAGTCCACCTGCAGCAGAGATCCATCCTCCCTGCACCAGCACACTGGCAGGCAGGGGGGCGAGGCAGGGGCCCGTGTTGGAATGGTACCGGGGAGCTGGAGCAGCAGACAGACTCGGAGCAGGTCCCTCATTCTTCTATGTTCTCTAGCTGTGAGGAGAACATGATGGAAAGATAAACTGGAAGAGCATGAACTCTGAGAGCTGAAGGTGTGACTGAACAACTGGCGGCGAGAGGAACAGGAGGAGCAGGAGAGCGGCTGAGGTGAGATACCTGGAAAGCCAGATGACCTGGAGAAGCGTAACGGACCTTTTGGTCTCTGTGCCTCTGCTTCGTTAAATTTGAGGAGATGATGTATATTTTTCTCTCTCTCTTCTCAGAGCTCCAGCCCTGCTGCCTCTACCCCACTCCTGCAGGCCCGCCTCTGCCCCCCACTCTCCTCCCACCCCCCACTTGGATGATACTTACCTAAAGCGGAGAGCAGTGTTGCGCCCGTGTGCCAGAGGAGGCTGGCTTATGATTGGTCAGAGAGGAGCCCCTCTCACCCTAGCTTTCTCAATGGGGCCTAGATGATGACTGCAGGATTATGGGGTTCTCTTTCCATGGGAAACTAAAACCCATGTCCAGCGACTAACTTATGGGCCAACGGCTGCCAAGAAGAAAGCACCCTCCTCGAGTCCTCATTACATCTTCTGGAAAATCCAGTTGTGTTTCATTGGGGATAAAACTAAGCAATAAAAATGCGCCTTAGCAGAAATGCAGGATGTCTTATTCTTTTCTGCCACAGGGTAGTAACTTACTTCTTGCTTCTAATCTGCCGCCGAAAAGCCAAACAGGCCGTAACTCACCTGTCGCCTGTGCTGTTGATGCCGCCGAGATGCTTTGCAATGACTCACAGTTAACCAAGATGTGAATGTGAATGATAATACTGCTTAGATTCTGTATGTGTTGTATATTATGTTCAACTGTGTAATTTGCACATGATGTTTATTTATATTCTACGCTTTTTGCTCCACAGCTCCACCCCTGGCCAGGCTGGGTAGTGTCTTATTTCTGCAGCAGGTTTTGACTTCTGCCATTGGCTCCTCTTTCCCCATACCAGCAAAGACAGCCAGAAGGCCACAGACAAGACGTTGTACATCTAAAATCCCGACGGGTCATCAGTGACCTGAGTACAGCATAAAGTAAGCTAAATAAACATTAACAACTTAAAGATACCTCCTTCTTGTCAAGCTCAAAGAAAACCATGCACTATGTCTCAGTAACAAAAATTACATGCAGCTTAGCTAAGTATTTTTAAGAAGGTGGAATTTCTGTTGGCATATTTGGGACATAAAACAACATAAACAGCAATGAAGGCACATACAAGACTGTTATGAAAATGAAAATTAAGTGCAATATCAGATTATGAAGTACTGCATGTGAGACGTAAATCCGTCTTTTTTTTTAAACTAAGGTCTTTTGTACTCCCTACTAAATTGGGGTTAAAATGCCCAGAAAGAAAGATAGCAACATCGCTCATCTTTTCAGTGCAGTCCTATTCCTAGTTTCTGGTCTGCCACCTGATGGCCATTTTAAGTACTGCAGGTCACACTATTTCCAGTGCTGACAGCATCACTAAAATACCCCGACCGGCTGTAATTCAAAGAAAGCTATCAGCCTATATGAAGCAGCATTACCTTGGAATGACAGCCTTAACTGGGCCATCATCACCATGCGTCTGTCTCTTTCAAACATTTTTATAAATGACCAAAAATAAATCTGCAATGTCACTTGCAACCTATTTTTTCTACATGAGTATTTTTGTCATTACGATTTATTTTTATTCAAATGTTTATTTGAGTGCTCTGTCATTTGTGTAATTCCTGCACTGTAATGTAACGGACAGATATTTTATAAAAATCAGGTATCTCAGTTGACCAACACAGACACTTATGATGTGTAGACTGAATATTGCGCATATAAGACTCGTTAACCATTTCAGACACCATGGTATCTGTGGAGTCTTTGCACACAAGTGCATAAAAAGGTGTAGCTTAGATAACTAAAGGCTGTTTGGAAGCCTGCAATGTACCAGAACGAATGTGTGCAATATATATTCTACACATACATAAATAGCATATACAGGACACATCTATTTTTTTATGGTCTATGTTTTTTTAGCAAATTTCTACATTTTTTCACATTCCCATGCACACACACTACGAAGTATGATATGAATCAAATAAATAATACCAAAGTTATTGTGAATTTGCTAATGCTAATACCCTTGTTCACAACCTAACTGCACCATTTTTTCAGGAATCACTGCAAAGTTGCCACAGTAGGATCTAGTTACTTAGAAATCCCATGGTACATACCTTGGTATACTGCGGTACTTGTTTCGTCCAAAGATATTTAGGTGAACTGGTGTCTCTGAATCACCTACAGTGTGTGGTTATCTGTGTGAGTGTGTGTCCTGCAGTGAACTGCACTACACTGGATGGGAAGCCCCCCCACAGCCCTGTAATGAACAGGCAGTTAGAGGATTGAGGCACAGATTGTAAACCTCAGATCAGTAAAGATCAGTTCTTTAAGGAATAAAGGTAAATTTTGTACCAACATCTGGAGGCAAACAGCTGCACACAGCATACTGTCTAAATGTCCCTGCATATATGTGCAAACCTGGAATTACAAATGGACCACCAATTTTAATAGCTTTTCCTCAATATGAGGTTGCTGCAATTATTCAGGGATGCAGAGTGCCACTATATTAAATATAGAAATGTGCAGATCCTGCCCTCCGACAGGGTGCTGGGTAAGGAAACCGGCCCGGTCGTCCTCGGCCCGCTCTCTCGGCAGTTCTGATTACCTGACACCGATGATGAACTCGGACGCTATGGGGCCTCTGCCGTAAACGCAAAGCAAATCAATTTACAAAACGACGTCTCCCCATAGTCAGGCGCTCGCTCCGTTTGCCTGACAGATTCCGCCACCCAGCACTCTGACTTTCATTAGAGTAATAGAAGCCAGCAACTTCAGAGCCTACAGAGAGAAATCGATGCGAATCTTTATTACAAGAATTCTCAGGAAGTCCAGTTTAACTACCTAATTTTCCACTTTGTTCACAAATGATAATGCTGTTATTTTGCTGTGTATCATTTCCAAGCCAGGAACCCAGAGAGAGTTAATTATTTCAGATTTTATTGTTACCATTTATAAATAAGACAACTTTGGAGTTAGACAGCAGTAAGTCAAATTATGTCCAAGCAGGTTCCACTAATTATAACTGAATTCACAGAGATCGGTCACATCTTTCAAACTCCCTTTGTACTTTTGCAAACTGAAACAGCTTTTATCAGGAATCTGTATTCTTCCAGGTTTATAATTACCTTACATCAAAGGTTCGCTACTGCTGTGGAGTTCTGGGTTGTTTAACAAGTGGCATTATTGTATAAATGCTAAATAAAAACTTATCCATTTTACTTTTACCTGCACCCAAGTCTCAATTATTTCCAAAGTCTTGCTCAGGGACACTATCTAGAACTTGCACCACTGACTGCAGCTCCCTAATCACCATGCCCCCTGCAGGCGGGTGCGTCAGACGCACACTAGGTGGGAACTCTGATTACATAGGTAGAAGCTGACAGCAAAATCACTAGCAGGGAGTGAGTGTAGCTCTGGTCGATGGCCAGCAGGAGGCGGAAGAGGCATGCGTAGAAGTGTATCTGGTGGCTAACAATGATGGCCAGCCAGGTGCTCCCAAGGGAAGGCACCTCGCCCCCATGGAGCTTCCTGAAGAGGCACCAATTGATCTTTCACAGTCAACCATATCCCAAGATTCGCTGCATGGATTTTTAGAGAACCATCAAAGGACAGAGCCTATGAAGGTTGCAGCCCCTGAATTCAGACAGAGTCCCAGAGTCAGAGTCCCAGAGTCAGAGTCCCAGAGTCAGAGTCCCAGAGTCAGAGTCCCAGAGTCAGAGTCCCAGAGTCCCTGACCCTCCTACCATTGGTGTTTGGGCACAGGCAGCTACAAAAGATCCTTTGAATAACACCCATCAGTTCAAGGAATTGAGCCTACAGCACCAATCCATCTACGGCACCCCTTTCCAGAGGCATTAACCAAAATTAATGCTTCTAGTTCATTATTCATGGTCTACAACAGTTACCCACCCTTAATAGGCACTTCATAGTATGTTTTAACAAACTGTGCATTTAATTAACGTTTTAAATTTAGCGTCAGAGTCTGTTATATATCTACAGGGCTTCAACGTCCCTATGACGAAATACATTCAAGCAGTGAAACTCGTGGATGGAAATCGCTGAACAATCATACAGGAGACTCATTGGGGTTACTGTCCACAGGGGAGACATCAGAAGGTTCTCTCAAGAGGATGAGAGCAGATGTACGCCCTCTTTTCCAGGACCTCCTTGGCAATCTTCTTCATGCTGTCGTCATTGTTCTCTGGGGCATCTGGAAGACAGACATTGTATTGATGTGCTTCTGGTATATTGTTGTTACTTGTGCTCATTTTTACCTGCAAACTGCATTAATGTCATAAAAAGAGCTGTTAAAATCACATGCGGGGGTTTTAAAAAAAACTGACAGGAGCGGCTGACGGCTAGCGAGCTCGGGGGGATAAATGTAGCCACATTCAGCCGAACTCCCCCGCAATGAAAACAGCTTCAACCACATCGTCCGCATTACACTTACTCTTCTGAAGCTGAGCCATCAGGAAGTTGTTTTTGAAGTAAGCGTCAGAGCAGAACGTGTTTGCAAGAAGCACCTGAAATGCATGAAGGGAAAAGAGAGCAATCGTGCCAGTTTTTCACTAGAAGAGTTGGGGTGGGGGGGCAAACCTACAAACGGGTTGGAGAAAATAAGTCACATGGACCGTAAATGACAAATGCTGCAGTGAGCTCAGCTGCAGTTTGAAAGCTGCTATATAAAAATACTTTCCCTGCAATGACTCCAGCTTCTCCTGCTGTTTCAATTCCCTGCCATTTTGTCGCCAACATATGAGGTAGTTTCCAGAAGGGAGACCACAATGCATGCTTATTCAATTCGATACATCGGGGGGCATCACTTGCTAATATTACCGATACAATATTGTGAATCGTTATGCAAAAGTACTCATTCTTATTCAAGGCAATTATAGGATCTGCTTAATGCCGAAGTCACTGAGAGCTGCGGCCCGGTACCTCGTGGTCATGGTTGCGGAGGCCGATGCTGATGGATCGACTGGCACGTGACAGGACAGCTGTCATGGCGTAGAGGTTAATAAGCACATCTGCTACTCTCTTCAGAACGAACTGCTCGTCCACAATCGTCTGGAAACAAATTGGAACGCGACAGATTCAGTAATTTCCCCGCACTTGCAATCTGGAGAGAGTAATTAAAGTCGTCACAGGTCTTCCCCTCGACAGCAGACGCCCCTGGGAGATGTGTCCCTCCATCTCCTATTCACCAGGGGATGTGACGCCCTAGAAGGGTGACACTTCCAGAAATACTCCATGTCATACCTTACGATGGTCACCTGACTTCTGTGCATCTGCAGTTTATGTTCAGAATACAAACTACAAACACTATTTTCAATTGTATATTTAGCTACAATTTATAAGCATTACTGTATAGTATTTACAAAATGCAGTAATTTACCTTTTTTGCACTCACACATACAACCATTAACTCCACTGGAAAATACTGTGGTGAACCACAATGACTGTGGTGAGTAGTATTCTTACTATTTTACCTTTCATCATTAATATTATCATCATTTGTTATTATATCGTTATCATTATTATTGTTTGTATTCTTATTATCTTGTGCTATTTTGCATGTAAGCTACTAGACGCCCAAATTTCCTTAGGGGTCAATAGAATACCCAGCTCTCTCTATCTATGTTTATAACGCAAACTCAAATTTGCCACTATTGACTGACTGTAACCAGCTTTAACCGTAACTAACTCACAGCCTAAATTAGCATAATGTTTTCTGTGATGAGCATCTACTTCTTAATTTAGGTTCCACCCATGTCAATAAATATATTCATTCATTTCATGGCATGTACCAAACTGAAAACATGTACTGTACGTGCAGTTACAGCCCCACCCCTATGTAGTACCAGGTAGAAGCCACTTTGCCTTCAGACCCACCTCACTTTGATCCTTTGGCTCAACAATTCAAGCACTGCTCTACCAATGCAAAGGGCCTGAGTTTGAATCCTAGGAATCACTCACAATGTAACCATTCCCTCTCCCATAAGTTGCTTTGGATAAGAGTCAGATAAATGAGTAAATGCAATGGGTTGATGAGTTCCGTACAGCACCTTTGTACTTCTTGCACTTGCAGCTTTCCTGTAAACTCTGGCCATCTGTCTATGTCTAATTTTTTTTTTTTAAATATACTTTATTGATCCCTGTGGGGAAATTCTCTTTGTAGAGTAAGCTTTCTGAGAAAGGCAACCACTTGTTGCAGAGGCTGGGTTTGAACTGGTGACCTTCTGATCATGGACACACAGGCTTAGCCCACTGAGCCACATGCGCCCCCAGGCTGTGTGCTTTAGTGTTTGTTTAGTTTCTGTAAAATCTACACTTCAGTGTGTGAACGTCTCAGTAACACCATGTCTGGCATCAACAATCACACCACACTGAAAATTGCCTAAGTCAGGCTATTTAGTCATTCTAATACTAGCTGCAGTCAGAGACACCCTTGACCCTGTCAGTATATGCTGTATATAATGAGCTGCAGCCACATGATTCGCTGTTTGCATTAGCAAGCAGGTAAACTTAATAAACTGTCCACTGAGTGTATACGTCTTCAGCTTCTCTCTTACGCTACGATTTCCTTCTTCTGAAATCTTCAACTTCTAAACGGAAAAACTTAATCCATTCGCTCCAAAGGAAAATTACATGCCTGAAAAAAATTACTTTTTGAACAAAAAGCTTCAGTTGTGAAATAGGCTCAAAAATACCCGGAACTTTGTTACAGATGGTTGTCACCTGTTGAAGTGACAGGATGGTCACAACAGCAGAGGCCCTAGTGAATGTCACTCAAAATGGGGGGGGGGGAGGCAAGGGAGAAACAAACCTCTGGCCAGCTGTTGAATTTATGGGCATAACCTGCAGGAATGAAAGGATTCGTAGGTGCTCTGTAAGGCTACGCTAATGTTGCATTTGTTTGTAAATGAACCATAAATGCAAGTGAAAGTACCGCATGTAGCAGAGTGTCATTACTCCGTGAAGAAGGTACAGAAAACAGATGGGTGGATATATACCCTATGCTTACATGACATAATACGAGTTAGTCAAATTAAAGCACCCATCCGCACCTTAACCCGCTGAGCCCCACACTAAGGAGGGTCTACTTTAGAGGTCTCTTCAGAGCACTTACCTTTCCGTATCTGTAAAGCAAGCTTTCAACAGTGGTGCCAAAGTAGTACACGTTCTCTTCAAACTTCTTTGCACTGTCCTGGGGGACGGGGGGGGGGCAGAAGGCTGTAATGCTGGCACAGTGTCAGGTCCACAACATGCTGCTTCAGCACAAAGACCTGCAGTTCTACTGCACAAGTCACCACAGAGAGCTTATGGGTAAATTAAGACACAGAGAAACGGGAGCGTGAGCGTACCGCCAGGCTAGGATGTACCACGCCGTCCTTCCCGGTCAGGCCCAGGTCCACCGTACTGCTCACTGACTCCCGCACCTTCTTCCCCAGCATCTGCAGGACCACACCTACGTTCCCTTTCTTCATCTCCCTGCATGTGTCAGGCAGTAAATCACGCTTCAATCAGCCTCTACTCTCCTACCGCCGCAAAAACGTGCAACAGCGCTCATTTGCGATCTGGCAGATTCTCAGTCTTACTTAATCTTCCCGGTCAGTATATTTCCAGCATACTGCATTCCAGTGAGAGCGATGTACATCCTCAGTATTTCGTTGGTTCCCTGACAGGAAGTACATTCCATTAAAAACAATCACTTTTATGTCACATTTTTGTATGCCTCTTCAGAAAACCACTCGCATCGTACCGCTTTGCGTTTTTTATGCAACATTTACCGAATCCTATACCGTTGAGGTTTGGGCTGCACACAAGACAGATGCCCTCTCAAATGGGTCAAATGGAACACAGCTTGGCCTCCGAAAAACTGACCAACCGTCAACGGGCATCATCGATGAGAAATACCTCGAAGATGAGCAGAATCCGGCAGTCCCTGAGGTAGCGCTCGAATGGGTAGTTCTTGACGTAGCCCAGGCCTCCGAGCACCTGCAGGGCCTCGCTGACGCATATCCACGCCCCCTCAGAGCTGAACACCTGCACGGAGACACTGATCAATGGCGCCCCCCGCAGGCTGCCGCGTCTTCGATAATCTAACACCAGCAAGCAGGATGGGCTCAACCACAGCAGAACAAGCACCGAGCATTCCTGCGACCTTCAGTCTCACTTTCCACGCCGTGTAGCTTAAAGTATAACAATATCAAATACACAGATCTGGAAAAAATTAAGAGACCACAGCAAAATTTTTAGTTTCACTCATTTCTCAATTTATCGGTGCCTGTGTAATTTTTTTTTTTTGCTCCAGCCTGGCTTCTTCCTTGATTATGAAACTTCAGTCCTGTTTCTAAAACAGTCCTAGCAGTGCACTACTTCCCACCTGCATTTAATGTTTCCTATTCTTTTTGAAGGTCACTTGAGGTCATCCTCTGATTTACAAGGCACTGCCGGATAAGTTGACGGTCATCTCTGGCTTTAGAAAGTTGCTTCCACCCTCCACCTATCTGGTTTTTGATCATTCCCAGCGTCTCCTGCTTCACCTTGTTCTTCTGTTCTGCGGTCTTAGTAACCTTAAGCCAGGAAGCAGCCTGCCTCGCAGTGTAGCCTTCTGCCAGCAGAACCAGGATTAAAAAATGCAAATTTAAAAAAATTATAAACTGGTCTCTTAATTTTTTCCGGACCTATATGTTGTGTCTGATGGCACTATAGTCCTTATACAGTCTGCTGCTTGTCACTCTCTGAACTTCACTCACCTTCACCATGGCCGCTTCCACAGAGCAGTCCGGCATACCGGGCCGGTCCATCATGCCGGCCGTCAGATAGGCCATGCTCTCCATCACGAAGGCGTTTAGTGCCATGGTGGCAAACTTCTCCTGTTCCAGCACAGAGAGGCGGTAGCCTGAGTCACAGCAACCCCAAACACGCAGGAGTACAGTGTGCATGCTCCACACAAAAAGTGCTATTTTTAGTGTAAACAACAGCAGCAATAAAAAGTAATAATAGTAAAAATAATTAATGTCATACTTGGATCATTCCAAACTCACTGAGGCTCTTGTTGAATTGCTTTCTTGTCCCAGCATACTCTGACGTTAGCTCTAAAAAGCAGTAGAAGCAGTTAGACTCCATCCCCCGTTCTGACATGGCAACCCTCCCCCCACCATGTGACCAGCCAACGCACCTATCAGCTTCTTGATCATGCCAGCACAGGCACCGCCCATACTGAACCGTCCACTGTTCAAAATATTCATAGCCACCTGCACAAAGTGAACACATGCATCATGAACCATAACAGCTACACACACAAAAAAAACATCAAATGCAGCAGCAGCTCTAACAAACAGGGCATCAAAAAATGTGTGCCTCTATTAAGATTGAAAATATGAATCTTCAAGACTAAGACTTTACCTCCTACAGATTGCCTTTTTGGAAAAATCAAGGAGTGGGAGATTACCAGCCATATTTAAAGCTCATGCATCCTGGATTACCTTAAATCCACCGCCAACTTCTCCGATTACGTTCTCGACTGGCACCTTGGTGTTATCAAATACCACTTCACAGGCTAGAAAGAAAAACATCACATACTAGTGATTCACACCAGCCTGGCCTAACCCTTACAGAACAGCACAGAATAACTCCAGATCGTACAACTATTACTAGTAACTAATAATATTATTTATTGATTTATCCGAGAAGCAGGTATGAATGTCTCCTTACTGTTGGAGCCCCGGATGCCCAGCTTGTCTTCAGGGGCACCATTGGTGACCCCCCCAAACGCCCTCTCCACAATGAATGCTGTGATTTTATCCTTCTTCTGCCCATCTTTGTCAACAACCTCAGTTCGAGCAAAAACTGTGAAAATATCTGCCAGTCCTCCATTAGAAATCCAGATCTGGACAAAGTGCAGGATAAAAAGTCATGCAAGTTGAAGGGCAAGAACGTTTCACGCTTATTAAAAGCAGCTGCCTGTACTTACACTGACGACCAAACCAGCAATCTTTATTTTATATGCAAAATGGCATAGTGAACACAGAATGTTTCTTAGAATTTACAAATTGACAGATCAGACATTGAGAGTTTATTCTGGAATTAGCAGCAGATGGACTGCAGCCAGAAGACTGCAGGGTGCCACATGAGATATTTTCATTTCCACATGGCTGTCACCAGGCAGGATGGTGGCTCAGTGTGTAGCACTGTGGTCTCACACCTGCAGGGGCTGTAATCCTGCCTGTGTGTGTGTGTGTGTGTGTGTGTGTGTGTGTGTGTGTGTGTGTGTGTGGGTGTGTGTGTGTGGGGGGGGGGGGGG
>JAODJW010000127.1:25565052-25575770 GCA_026777045.1 Hyperopisus bebe | reverse complement strand
GGGGGGGTCATGTATGTATTACACTGGGGGACCAAATGTCTCGCAATGTGATTGAAAAAACCCGTTATAACCAAAAATCTAGAAAAATCTAGGTTTTTATTGTTGGGATTTGGGTTTTTCCCCATAGAAACGAATGGAAGGTCTCCACACTGCCAAACAATGACACTGTCCGTTTTTGTGAACTGTGTGACCCTCTACACCACAGCACTTACAGTTGTATGTACAGAACTCTGCACTGTCAATTTCATATTTATATCTATGCTTACATATTTACATCTATGTTCATATTTATGTTTCCATTTACACTTTTGCATGTGTAAGTCCTATTACATTAACAGTTACCCTGGCCTCATTGTGCAATATCTTGCAGTGCAATATTTCAGCTGTTATACAGATTACAGCAATATACATTCTAATTATATACAAAAGCACAGAAGTATACTTGCACATTTCATATTCATAACATATTCATAGCTTCTCCCCCGCTTGTTAACATTTGTCACATGTGAATGCATGCAACGTGTGTGTGTGTGTGTGTGTGTGTGTGTGTGTGTGAAGCCTGAATGATCTCTGTGTGCTGTGCAGCTTATGTGTGTGCAATCCGTTTCCCTGCACAGCGCAATGATCTGCATTTAAGTAGCATCCCCAAATTTCCCCACACCGAGCGACTGAGCAGGTGTGCACCCTGCATCGGATTGCCTGTTGTCCTGTACGCTCCCTTCCACCCACGACCCCGTCCTGGATCAGCAAACAGACGGCCATCACCTTGGATCCATTGATCAGGAAATGCTTCCCGTCCTCAGTCAACGTAGCCCGTGTCTGGATGGATGCAGCATCACTGCCACTGAAACACGAGTGAGGAACAAGTAGTGAGATACACCACAGCTTTCACCTCGGAAGGGTGGAAGCACAGGAGCGAGTCTCTGGCTGTCTTCCTGATCGGTGCCTTGCTGAAGGCATCCCAAGCAGAGACGTGTGGGTCAGGCTGAGAGGTAAAAGGCGGGGGAAGAGGAGCTGCAGCGTGTCACTTAAAGGTGTAGGAGACGCTCTTACCTCCCCGGCTCCGTCAGACAGAAAGCTGCCACATGTCGCCCTGCCGCCAACTTCGGCAGGTACTTCGCCTTCTGCTGCTCATTCCCAGCTATCAGGATCCCCTTATAAAGAAAGAAGCGCCTTCAGTCGTCAACCCCTGGTATCACTGGAGTTTTGGAAAACGCGCGTAAGGATCATGTAGCTTTTATTTCATGCTGATCACAAACAATCCCTGCACAACAATGTCAGAGATGGTATAATGGTTAAGCCTGATAGAAACAGGTAATTTACACTTCTGCAGTGGTGAACCACGAAGGTCCTTTTATGTTTATGATGAGTATAAATCAGAGCTCTCCAACTCCGGTCCTGAGGAGCTACTGTCCAGCAGGTTTTCCATCCTACCTGGCTTCTGATGAGACACACCTGTTCTCCGGTAAATACCAGGAACAGACGTGGCTCATCCGAAGCCAGACAGGATAGAAAACTTACTGGATGGCTGCTCTCCAGGACTGGAGTTGGAGACCCCTGGTATAAACACACCGGCTATCAGAACACTTACCTTCAGGCCGATTGCTTGATGAGCAGCCAGAGTGACAGCGATGGAACCATCCAAAGATATAATCTCACCCAGACGGGCATACATGGTATTTGATAAGCCAAGTCCACCTAGAAACACACAAGTATCAATTATTATGTGTAGGAAGCTCTCAAGATGCTTTATAGTAATGAAATAAATGTACGGGCAAGGTTAACCAGATTAACGCTGCCTCATGACAGTAACATGTCCGCACCATATTCTTCGGGCACCTGCATCCCAAAGAGCCCCAACTCCTTCAGCCCATTCAGGGTTTCCGACGGAATCTTGGCTTCATGATCGATCCGCTTTGAGTCAACTGAAAGAGAACAAGCTCTTCAAACACCTTTAAGAGTAACCTGAAAGCAAATATTGATGTGACCACCAGAATTCAAAAGCCATGTACATTAAATGAGTTCAGATACTGAAAAAAACACTTTCAAATAAATGAATAAATTTAAACAGTTAAGACAGGGTGAACCTAGTCAAGCATTCCCTTAGTTTTAGCTTACCATCCTCGTTAAAGAACTTCTCCACAGGACCCACAAATTGTTTGATCTCCTCGAGCTCATCTTTATCAATTTCTGGATAAGGAAAGACTTCTGCCTACACAAGAATGTGTAGGTGGCATTTGTTATACATCACAATTGCGTTGTCAACTGTAGATATTACAAACTTCTCTGAATTGATTGTCTATTGTTTAACTACCGCAACCCTCAATGACAGTTATGTGCAGAAATGCCATAAATATCAAGACTTGAACTGTAAAACACTTCAATTTAAATATTACCTTTACTGCATTAAAACAATACACAAAATAATATCAATATTACTATCCAAAAATAAAGGATAAAATGCAAAGTGGCTAAACTTACCTTGTTTACTTTGCCAAGAAATAAGTCTTTAGCATAGACAAGATTGCGTGCACAAGTCCCGAATGACCGCTGCGACTGAATTGTAGTGACACTCCTAAATTGTCCGATTAGGGGTGTCAGTAAATTTTTACATCTTATTGATTTGGAAAAAAGAACAAGCCTATTTAAACTCATTGCAAACAAATCACAACAACGGCTATACTTCAATTGTTTCCACTGGCAGAAAAGGTTTCCTTAATCTTTCACCCACTTTCGTCGCACATTGATGACGTTTCAGAGCGTTTCTAATTCCGGTCTTTGGCCACACGGTGGTGCTCAACTTCTGACAGAATACAGACTTCACAAGTGACAAAGTGAAATCCGAACTATATGCTGTCATATGGGTGTATCACTAACTAAGGTCAGTTCACATCTATACTGTAAAATGGAGCTTATCTCTTTGGATTGCATAAGAATAGGAATGCAGAGAATGTGCACAGAGCTGATACCAGATGCGGTTTGTCGCGGGCACTCTCATCACGTGTGAAGTTTAGGTATTTGTGCAAGTATCACGCATTTATGCACATTTCCCTCATTCGCCGTGAGAACATGTCAAACTAAGATCATAACTACCGATACGTTCCATGTTATGTGAAATATAATTTCTCCTTTCACTGCTGAGTCTGGTGTCTGAGTCATTGGTGCTTATTTGTTGTACAAGAATAGCATTTCAGTCTACCTTTGTAACCAATTTATACCACACACACTGTTGTGCTTTGTGTGTGTGTGTGTATAAAGCTCTTTTGTCATGCTCTCCGCGTCCCACCTTCCAGCATAAAGGACGTTGCCTTGCTCTCACGGGGAATGACGCAGCAGCTGAGCCGGTCGAGGTATATTTAGCACAAATTCTTCAAGGGACCAGACAGGAACAAAATCGGAATCATCGCCATTAAACCCATTTCTCTATGTTTATTTACAGAAATAGGAATGTCGAGCTGCTTGTAGCATTTTCCCCAAGTGCTGTGCAACAGCGACAAAGAATGACTGGGCCAATAGCACTATAAGCCAAAAATAGGATCTGTTGACTCGTTAGTTTAGCAGACACATTGACACTAGAAGAAAAAAAAACTGTGAAGTAAAGTTGCCTGCAAATATTCTGTTTGACGCTCTAGTTTAATTTGTTGTCATTCACGTGTTCAGTGTTTCAAAAATTGTACCATCTAACCTCAGGCAGTCTTGGTTTCTTCAGGGCGGTTTTCCAGCATGGAACCTTGGCAGCACACACAAAGCACAAACGCATTTGTTTAATTAGATTTCACCTGCCTAAAGATAATGTAAGGCAGTTCAGTAGGATCTGTGATAGATTCACAGTGACCTAGCTCACATCGGCATCTGAAAAATATTGCCATGATAGGTGAGACACTAATTTAATTATGGAGAGGAATAATTTAAGATTGAAAGAAATTAACTGATATTTTACCTTTTAATGTCACCAGAAGGAGATACTGAAATCAGAAGTCACTGTTAGAGCATGGGACACTAACCCTGCCAATGCTGCTCAGTCACATCACTGCAGTCATAGGTTTAGACGCAGCGCACAGAAATGACCATAATGACCTTGACCTCTTGACATTTAACATTACAACAAACATCCTATGGCCATTATTTGGTCACTGAACTCAAGAAGACTTAAGAGAAGGTAAATTGCAGTACATCATAAATACATAAATCGACAAGTACAAACCTGAATTTATGGTGACAGAATGTGCTTGTTTGTTGCTTTTTACACTCAGTTTGAAATCACTGTACACATAAAATGAATGTTTTACTTTTTTCCCTTTGAATTAAAACAGTAAAAATTGCAGCAGTGGCAGCGAGTGATTACTATAGAGAATACAAGGCAACGTCGCGGAGTAAGGCTTACAGAGGCGTTCGTCTCATATTCTTTTATTTTTGCGTTCTCAACATTGTCACAGTTATAGTTTTACATTGATAGGGTCTTATCTACTTACAAACAATGCATATTAAAATGAAAGCACTCATCCTTTTTTCCCTTTTTAATTACAAAATGGGCCTCAAGTCTGAGGGGACAGAAGGGTCTCGAGATGAAAAGGAAAACGTTGTAGAGAAATATGTAACAGTCTGTTTTTACGAACTAGATACTATGACAGTTCGATATGTTTAGAAGCAGAAGCAGATATGTGATGACTTCTTTTCTTCTAGGAAGAAGGTAAGGTGCCCCCTCAATATGACTACAGGTGCTGTATAGAAGTACTAATAATATACAGACTATATACAATTTAATATCCCCTGTGACACTTGGGCAGCCCCATCACCAAGCCCCCCCGCCCCAAACGAAACAACCCTTGACTTCCATTCCTTTACATATCCCTTGAGAGTCGTTTCGCTATAGTCCCTCCCTCGAGTTATATACATTGCGAAAGTCCTCAGCTTTTGGGCCAAAGTGCATGGTGTTTTTCTTTTTTTTTCTTTTTTTTACAACGTGTACAGAAATGAGGTGTGTGCTGTGCTCCAGTGACAAACCGGGTAAAATGGAACGGCCATTAACATCAAGCTTTTAAAAAACAAAAGAAAGAAAAGAAAAGCACTTCCATTGGTTAGCAAGAAGCACGAGGGACTGGCGGCATGAGCTGCGGTGTGGGAGGGGCTCCGTCCCGCGCGGGATATCATGGGCGTGGCTGACGTGTTGTGGAGGACCATTTATGCCAAGCGCTTGTCACGATACTACAGAGTTTAATAATGAACTGAAAGGATGTGTAAAAAAAAAAAAAATGTTGAAAAACTCAAATGACTCCCAGTTACACCAGTAAATACCAGTTTTAGGGCTGTCTAGTAGAAATTTTATTTCGATGTTCTAATCAGTGGCGAATGTTTGTTGACAGTAGATGTTAGGAATTCACTGATTTATTTTAAATCTGTAAATCTCAGGTTTTTCTAGTACTGTATATTAATTACGTAATTTGTCAGAGCTAAGTGCCTGTGTTGGTATGTGTATATGTACATATATTTACCATACCAGTTGTGAGTAAATAAGTAACGCTTTCACTCCTAATCTGTAAACTGGACACCATACACACTGCCTAATTGAAGAGTCTACAAAGGTATGTACATACACACTTTTTTTGCACCACTGACTGGACAGTGTATGTTTTCCAGTATTGAGACAAATGGAAGAAGATATATCAATGAAATATATCTGTTTTGGACCACCCAATAACAGATTCTACATTGGTACACATTGGTATGAAGAGAAGTCTACATATTTTAATATGTGATCACTTAACTTCAACAATAGTCAACAGTAACACTGATATATATTGTGAATATACAATATGTAGAGAATAGTCTCACAATATTAAGATTACATGCAAGATTATTTTCTTTTACATTCGTCGTCACTGCAGAAAGCAGGTTCCTGAAATATCAAGGAAACACTCAAGTCTGAGTCAAGAGAATGTTTTTCAGAACAAAAAAAGACGAAATGTAATAGACTCAAATAAAGAACACCCAGGATGAGTGAATTTATGAAATAAAATACACATATATGTATATATTGCACATAAAATTAGAACAATTAATCAATGGGGAACAGAATGATGGAGTTAAACTCTTAATCTACCGGTATTTCTCTGGGGGAACACTGCGTAAGAGTGAATTTCACAGAGTTTGCTAAAGCAAAAGCAGGGGTGTCCCAATAGCTTTCTAAACCTACCTCTTACCCCACCCTTCTGCCTACACCCAAAAAAGCCCCAAAACCACCGAGGCGAGGGATGGCCACAGCACGGAAAATGATGGTGTGGCAAAGTCACTGTAATGAAACAAAATAATCATATCAAAACTATTAAGGAAGGAAGTCTTGCAGCGCTGCACAGGAGCTACGAAACACCCCTCCGGTCGAGTGCCACACCCTGGCAGCTGCGGCCCGGTCCTTCCGCCACGAGGGCTCGGTCCAGTACAGGTGGGCCGCTGGCCCGGAACCAGCAAGCAGCTGAGTGCGCACTCAGGCGAGGCATGCCCTAACAGTCAATGAACGCTACATGCTGTGAAGACTTGCAATAAAAGGGCAACACTCAGCCAGCTGAGAATGTTCAATGCCATGTTAGCAACTCGGAGGAGGGCAAAAAAAAGAGGAGAGCTTTGAACAATGGTTGCTGCCACCTGTCTGCTTCCAATTCCCATGGGAAAAATAAACCTTTGCTTTAAAAAACGTCTCCCAAGAACCACACCGAAACCATTAACAGACATAATATAATGATGTACAGCATTTCATTTTTGTTTTATTCATCTCTAAAAAAATAGTCTTAAAAAAATAAAACCATGGTACACGTGCAGCCAAGACCGGTCCGCCGAGGCTGGGCTGTCGCCTCCCCCCCCCCCCCGCACCCGAGCCATACAGGCTTACCGAGGGGGGGCCCGCTGTGAGGACCAGTACGTCACAGGGCGATGCGGGGGGACTGCAGCCGCATTCTAGAATCCTCGAGAATTCTATTCCAAAGGCAACTGGAGATAATCCTGTTCTGTGAACAGCCTACCTATTAAGAGCATTCAGTTTGTATCTACATTGAGAGACTATGCCTGCTACTTTAGGATATAATACTGAGAATTTTCAGATGCCTCTGTCCATCCTATTTGATATCAGTAATATCTGATGCTAGCATTATCATTTTTACAAAATACTATATGCACAGTATACACAAAGCAAATCCTTAGACTAAAATAGATAGATGCTTTAATAATTGGCACATTGATGACTGATAACAGGTATCACAGGAAGCTGTGATCTACAGATACAGTAAATACTGGAAAAGCTACTCTTCATGACAGATTCTCAATAGTTAACTCCTGGCTGTTGGTCTAATTTTTTTTTTCTCCTAGTTGAAATTACTATATATATTCTACTTGGACCAACATACACATGGTAAGAACTATTTTGAGAAAAACAATTGACCTGTGTGAACAGTAGTCAGCAGAGAGTTTGAGTATGCCTGTAAGAAGCCCATGAGTAATCTGTCTTTACTAAGCGAGTTGGAGCCAGAGCGTGTGAGTATGCCTGTAAGAAGCCCATGTGTAATCTGTCTTTACTAAGCGAGTTGGAGCCAGAGCGTGTGAGTATGCCTGTAAGAAGCCCATGAGTAATCTGTCTTTACTAAGCGAGTTGGAGCCAGAGCGTGTAAATATGCCTCGTCCTCGGAAGGTGGCGTTGACAGGAAGACACCTTGTGGTGGGAGATTAACTAGAAAATCAGCCTAGTAAGATTCGGCTGCTTTTCCTTCAGTTTCTCGTCTGTGAGATGGTCATTCTCATGAGCTGTGAGGCTTTGGGCAAATGCGATGGGACTCCCTGGCAGAGCGGAACACAGTGTGGAGTTCACTTCTTGGAGCTGACGGGCTCCCATTGAAATGGAAGTACATGCTCTCCCCGGCGTCTCTCCATCCTGGCCGGGGGCTCACAGTGTCTCATCGCCAGGGGGAGAATTCCTCCGACCAATTCTGCCTGTAGAGGAGTGTGCTATTCCACCCCCCACACCCAAGCTCAGACGATCGTGCTGATGCCGCTGTGCTTGGGCTTGGTGCTGGGTGCTGGGGGGGCCGCAGGCTGCTGGCCGTGGTGGTGTGGGGCATGCTGGGAGTGAGCAGGGTGCTGGGCATGGGCGTGCGATGCATGAGCGTGAGGGGTGTGGCCGTGTGCCACGTGGCCATGCCCACCGTGGGGGCCGTGGGCGGCCTGCGACTGGTGGTACTGCACGTGAGCGGGGGGGTGGTAGTGGTGGTGATGGTGGTACGGAGGCGGGTTCTGCTGAGCGGGGCAGAACTGCGTGTGGTGCGCGTGCATCTGGGCCTGCGTCTCCACCTGGGCACCGTGGTGCATTGCACTCGAGTGCGGCGTGTGTGAGATGAGCGTGGGGTGCTGCGGGGGCAGCGGCGGCGCATGGCCCTGTGACGGGGACTTGACACGTTTGCCACCCCCGCTGCCGCCAAACAGCGTGCCCAGGATGGAGGAGGAGTTGGGCAGCTGCGCCGGCTGCTGGCTGCGGGACGGACACTCGCGGGTGGAGGTGGCCCTCCGGCGCACATGGGGGCTGCTAATGATGGACCCCTGTCAGGGAGAGAGGGTGGAGAAACGTCGTCATGGTAACATTAGCGCTCTGCCACGCCCACACCCACCCACAGCTAATCCAGCTGCTCCATCCACACACAGCAGGCAGGTGTCAAATATAAAGGCAGCACTAAATCAATCTGCTTTCGAAAGCTATTGCTGATCCCCAACACGTGTCCGGATAATTTGAAATTTATATTTAAAAATCTAACTTGGTGTCTTACCATCCCTCAAGGCCTTATGAATAGCATCCTGGTTGTTTAGAAAAGATTAATAAAACGTATTCTGATTTAGGAACCATAATACACTAATTAAATAAGAATCAATGCTTTCTATTGCCTGTTTTATAAATATCCCAGCATCACACTTATTGTTATTTGAGTAATTTGACAGAACTCCGTGGTGAAAGGTGTAAAGCAGTGTTTCCTAATCCGGTCCTCGGGGACCCACAGCTGGTCCACATTTTTGCTCCCACCCAGCTCCTGGTATGGAGCTCAGAAGGAGCAGAAACATGGACTAACTCTGGGTCCTCAAGGACCAGATTAGGAAACACTGGTATAGTGTGATGTTAAGTGCAGGGGTCCCAGGGTAAAGAGACAGAGGTAGAATCAGAAACAACATGAGCGTCTAAGTCACCCACTTTCCGCCCCTTGAATGAAGCAGATCCCGGATGGGCATGCGCACACATGCAAAAGCTGGACCAGGCAAGCTTCTCCTCTACAGAGCGTTAGTGTGCTAAAGAAAAGCAAAGCCCGCGTTATCCTGTTAGTCTGTCATTTCTCAGTCCATGTATGGATGCGGTTGGCGGGGGCTTGGGGTAGCTAAAAGATGTCCGCTTCATATCAGATGACCTACGTCAAAACGGCCAGCAGAGGATGGTGAACAACGTACAGGAATACAGGTACCTCAGAGGAAGTTAAGTAGCTCGAACCCCATTTCCCACCCAAAGCAAGAAAAGTTTTCATAGCAATGAAAGAGTTTGCAACAAACCCTCATTTTCCAATCAGATTGGATCATTTGCAGATGTTTAACATGTTTTGCCTTCATGTTCTATTCTGCCCTCAACTCAGTGAGTTCAACTGGGGATGGGTGTGGTTTGGTGGTAGTGGTGGTGAGGGGGGGGGGGTTCAGGAGCTTGTGGGAGTTTTACTTATACAAAAATGTTCAGAGGGCAAGACAAGAAAATGATTGGTCCAGAGAGATAACCAATGACATTGTATAGGAGGTGGGTCCAAGCAACTAGATGTCTTGGCCCTGCCTCCTCCAGTTACTTGGATTCACCTCATCTACAATCTCATTGGTTATCTCTCAGCACCAATCATTTTTTATTCTGCCCTCAGAACTTTGTGAAACTCCCACGAGTAAAGGATCAAGACAAAAGGGTTTCAGGACAATTGACATTGAAAACATTCTTCACTTGTGCTGTTGTTATGCAAAAAAAAACAAACAAAAAAAAAACATAAAACCAAAAAGTAAACCAAGCCGAGAAATCAGCTACACTGACATCCACACCGTGGGCTGAGAGACGAAGGCATGAATTAGTGGGATTAGTCCATTCATGCTCCCTAAACGGACGAGGGGACTGGACACCAAGCCTCAGAACCACGTGCAGCGGGCCTCCAAGCCGGACAAGTATGGTGATAGAAGGCCATGCATTATTAATCAAGACAGGGCAAAGTTTAACACGCTAACCAAACGGTACACAAGCGATGGGTAAGCGATGTGCTATGAAGCAGGGGGAGGGGGGCGATCAGGGAAACAATGGTGAAATTAAATGCGTTTCTTTTAAAGCGCATACATCACAGTAGCTAGACATCGGCTGCTTCCTACTTACTTCCATATTGCTGTCTAGCGATCCTGCACTGCTGCGGCGCCCCCGCTTGCCTGGCCGGGACATTCAACACCACAGATTAGTGACTGAGAACACACCTGGGCCATACTGTATATAGCTGCGTATATATTTCCCTCCGAATTCAGGGGGGCACAGAGGACACACAGGAGGTCCATCAGGGCTAGCACGGAGGGGGGGAAGACGGGGCTGGCGTTTCCGTGGAGTGGAGGCTCAGCCTAAGGGCAAGTCGATTTCACCGCTGCTATACTCCAATGGTGGGCTAGCAGCTGCTATACTCCAAAGGTGGGCC
>JAODJW010000127.1:25551688-25564952 GCA_026777045.1 Hyperopisus bebe | reverse complement strand
AACAGCTGCTATACTCCAAAGATGGGCTAGCTGCTGCTATACTCCAAAGGTGGGCTAGCAGCTGCTATACTCCAAAGGTGGGCCAACAGCTGCTATACTCCAAAGATGGGCTAGCTGCTGCTATACTCCAAAGGTGGGCTAGCAGCTGCTATACTCCAAAGATGGGCTAGCAGCTGCTATACTCCAAAGGTGGGCTAGCTTCTGCTATACTCTAAAGGTGGGCTAGCTGCTGCTATACTCCAAAGGTGGGCTAGCTGCTGCTATACTCCAAAGGTGGGCTAGCAGCTGCTATACTCCAAAGGTGGGCTAGCTCCTGCTATACTCTAAAGGTGGGCTAGCTGCTGCTAAATTCCAAAGTTTGGCTATCTGCTGCTATACTTCCAAAGTAAAGTAGCTGCTGCTATATTCCCAAGGCGAGCTAGCTGCTGCTATACTCCTAAAATGGACAAGCTTCAGTTTTGGCTCCGTCCGCCCTGCCCTGGGGATCCTACTCCACCCACACGGCTCCATTTAACACACATCTGCTGTACTCCAGCCGGACTGGACCATTTTACTACCAAAAGCTACAAAAGGCGCTTTCCTACATGACAAGACGAGGTCCTGACAACAGGGAAAAATACGGTCTTTATAGATTTGGACTTGGAGGTAATTGCCTGTAGGAAATCCACTCTGACTGAAACAGGCACCAGTGACAGCTACGTAAATACAGACTACGCTGTGCTCTCCCAGATACAAGTGCAAGAAAAGGAAACGATGCACACTGGCTAATGCAGATAAGAAGGGGCTGTAAGCAAACACAGGCAAGGTTATATCTTTAGGAGTGAAACTGAAGATTCTGCTCTTTCGAGCAAGTCTCAGAGAGCTAATGCATGGGTCGCCATCAAGGAAGGGGACATCGGCATGAAGAAATCATAAAGATCAATGGAAAAAGTCCTGGATTTTCAGGAATACTAAAGGCATATCTCTCAAAGGTCGCTAGGCAACAACTACAACTACTGAAAAGAGTTTTTAAAAGTGCCAGACTTCATTGCGTGGACTATATGAAACTAAAGAAAACAAAAAAAGAAACAAAAAAAACCCAAACTAAATCCAGAGTGATTTCAGAAGAGTATCATCTCTCTTCATTGAAAACGAAGTCACTTGTATTCTTGTACAGGTATACCGTATTACACACGTATTAGAAAAAGAAATATTTAGAAGAGGAATATTTAACTGAATTATACTATAGGCAAGCATTAAGTAGTCACTTAATGGAACAAATTTGAAAATGTTTAAGAAAATGTTTAACGCTAAATTTTTTTTCCGGCTAATCAGATAAGACTTTTTCTTCATAAACATAATATCCAAAGTAAGTTCTGTGGAAAGTACAATATAATATCCTTAAATATAATATGACAAAAACATAAATACGAAGAAGTGAACAAAACATGTTAACCTTCCAATTTCTTTTTGTTTTTATCAAATTAGACGACTATAGAACTCAAACAGATAAACAAAAACAATAATGGCAAAAGCAAAACTGAGGTACGTAGAGTAAAAATTATAGACCTGCATTCAGTTTCACTCGTCGGGGTGAAATGCAGACCCTTGACGTCTGCATCGAACCCGGGACAGTCTCTCATTTTGCAGCCCCACCTTGTGGTTGAATGTGTGCATATAGACCCATGTGCCACCTTCACATTCGCGTTAGGCCTATCAGCCAGACTGGCGGCGTACAGGGAGCAGGCTTTGCTAGGCCTGCTGCCGCGTTTCTGCAGGCTAGCTTGAAGCAGGCGTCGAGCTGGCTAGCACAGTGCAGCGGGAAGCTACCGGGAAGGTCCTAAAGCGCTTTGCCGAGCGCCTCACCTGCTTCGGAGAGGTCGCGCAGTGAGCTGCTGAGGGCGCTCCGCTTCAGGCCCTCCCCCATGGCATAGCTGTCGTCCAGGCTGGCGCGGCTCATGTTGCTGTTGCCCCCCTCCTTCTTGAGGCCCGAGCTCTGGGACATGCTGGGCCGGACTACGCCCTTCTGCTTCTCCAGCTCCGCTGTGTGACACAGGGACAGGCGGGGGCACAGTCACAGCCAGCACTGAGAAGCGACCGATCTTCTCAAACAGCAGCTGCTCTGCAGGGGATGGGATCCTTTTTAAATCTACCTCAGATCCACAGGCAGGAGCGAAGCTCGTTTCCCTCCCTCTCGCTCACGGTGTCACAAGAAACAATCTAATGCCTTTCTCTTTCATTCCCTAATTCATGCTTTAATTTCCTTATTCAGCCTTAATTCATCCTCTTTGAACAACTTATGAAATCCCATTAAATACCATTTCCCCATAACTCAGAGCACAAACCGTGAAAAATATAAACACTGTACATAGTCCACCATTCTGCATCCCAACTTTCCCTGTCGCGGTTTCGATATGTCATGGGGTCAGCATCAGCAATTAAATGGGGAATTTTTTGGGAGCTTTCGTTAGTCTTGCAAAAACTGCAGACGACACCCAAAGGCTAGCAGACGACACACCAAATGTTTAGTAATGCAAAATCTCACAGCGATCTCGCAGTGATCTCGCAGTGATCTCGCAGTGATCTTCCAATCTGGCCTTCCTTTTATGTTGTGCCGCTCACATGCTGGATTTGCTCGCCATGGGGAACATGATACTTTACATGGTTTTTCCAGATTGCAGGGGGTCTTTGCCCCTAACCCCCCCCAATGTGGAAGGGTTGACTGTAGACACTTTTATCCAAGGCATTTTTTTTTTTTGAAAAAGCAGAGACAGCCAGTCCCTGGACCAATCAGGGGTTAAGGTCCTCGCTCCAGAGCCGTACAGTGACATCGTTCTGTCAACCCTGGGATCTGAACCAGCGACCTTCCAGTGACTGGTGAGCCACACATCACATGTGGAGAAACTCACACTCTATCCTGTACTTCTCCATTTCCTGGACCTCTGCGATGGATTCCCGCAGGTCGTCCGTGAACTTCTTGCGATCCTGGGGGTTCGGGGCATTGAAGTTTATGAGGACTTTGATATCCGCACCGGGGATGGCGGAGGTGAGTCGGACTCCATGGGGATAATCTGAAGGAAGAAGGCAAGAAATCTTCAGGACGGCAGATTGCACAGGGCTTAGTCAGTGAGGAATTCGGTGCTCACATTCGTCAGAATACCCAAGTTTATCAGAAACTGAAGTTCTCCAATCTCACATAACACTTGTCAGCAGGGTAATTTGAAGCTCCAGCACATGGGCTTTGAGGACCACAATGACATGAGTTCACAGAAGATCTGATGTCAATGAAGGGTGTACTTATGGATCTCACTTACACTGGTTTTCAAAGAGGAGCACCTGCATCCCATACAGCGAGAAGGACTGCCTGAAGCTGTATGTCACTGAGTTCTTCTTCTTCTGGAAGATCTTTGTTACCTAAATCAGAGGCAGATCGGACATACAGAGGTCATCCCCAGATGTCTTTGCTGTGATCAATAAACATAGTTTTGTCCTATTTTTGTTGGGTCTCATATTGATTACTTGGCCCCTTCATACCCTATCCTGGTTTTTCAAAGCTTTATTGATATTTTCAACATGATATGTGGACCTGAGGCTAGAGATTTCACATCGATAACAATAACATCTGCAATAACAACACAGTTTGAGTCTGCAATGTATTTACTCTCACAACAGGGGAGTCTGAATTGATATCTACAATTTTCTTTGACATTGAAAAGTTCTCAGAGGAAGTACATTTTTTATTTCTCTGTTCATAAGGAATATACCCTGATGTTATTTATAACCCCAAAACACAGCTGGAAAGAGACAAAAACAAAATAATTTGCTCGTCCCCCTTTTCCCGGCAAATCACAGATAATGGTGTAACACATTAAGGTACATTGCTGCTCCCCAGTAAGAAAGCACATTAATTACTCCTTCTATCTCTTTGAGGAAATTCTGAATAGCCTTAATGATTTAATTTGCCTAGGCAAAGCAGCGGTAAAGGGCCACTGCAGAGCGGGAAGATGACAGAAAGTGTACGGAGCCTCCTTACCACCAGCAGGTCATTGAACAGGAAGATCTCCCGCTGATGCAGGCCCAGCTTCTGGGGCTTGTTGGGGTCCGGGACCTCGAACAGCCGGCAATAGCACACCAACCTGCGATGGGGCAGGGAGAGTACCTACAGGGAAAAGAGTCAGATGCACGTCAGGATGAGCGAGGGGGAGGCAACCAAGCTTCGCTGCGCTGCCTGTGGATCAGAGAGAGATTTCACAAGGAAGCATCGCTGCATAGCAAGAAGCTGGCAAATTGATGGGACCATCCGGGGATCTCTGATGGCCGGCTTGGGTTTCACTCTATTTACTAATTAATGCGTTGGTTCTCGCATGACTTATTTACCGTAATTTGTCTTCTCGGATTTGTTTAATTGCTCAAAGGATCACATTAATTGCTGATATCTCACATGTGCTATTTAATCCTACAGGACCTCTTTAAAATATAGTTTCAGCCTTCGATTAATGGCCAAGTTAGTCATCTGAGGATTGATTTGATGAGTAAATAATTCATGCGACATGTGGGAAGCAACGGCAGCTTAAATTACTGTGAAATGTGCACTCTGACCATGTAAGTGACAATGACGTCATTTAAATCAAAAGGCCCCAAAAAACAATGACAAAACGTATACATATAGCTTGACCTTCAGTTTAGTAATTCTGTAATACTCTCTTTTATTCAACTTTCAGGATTCCTGGCCAAACAAATTGCACTCAGGTTCTTGGTGGCGGAGTCCTTAGTTAATTAGGTTTGATTGAGACAGCAATATGATATATTAATATTAACATTCTGCCATTAACATTTGGCCATTCCATTTACATTTGACCCATTCAGGCAATATATTTAATAGAGTGTTAATTTATTATTTATTAGATTCATTTTTTATTAGATCCATCAGTAAATAATTGTTCAAGGGCTACAGCCATTACTGAATAAGTGGAATTTAGTTACAAATGAGCACTTTACAGCAGTTATCTTCGTAGAGGTAGTCAGGATTTGTTTACTTATCACTTGCATCTATTCCTTGTTCTGCAGTGTATTGTATATAATTGGTGAATTACATTTTTTTGAGCCCTCATGACCTGTAGAAGTCCTGGTGCAGCATTACAACGACCACAGCTTCTGGATACGTCCCTGTCCCTGCAGCAAGATTGTTTCCTTTTTTCATGTTGTTCGTGTGTCTGACAGGACCCTAATCCCTAAATAAATCTCAGATTCCTTGGGGAATGTATTACAAAGCTGGATTTCTTGCTTAACCTGATAACTTGTCAGAATTTATCTTTGTTAAATTACATTTAGCCCAGACTACCTTAAATCCGACAAGTTATCCGGCTAAGCAAGTAATCCGGCTTGGTGATACAGGCCCCTGATATGTTCCCGTTTTCACAGTTTCTCACTAAATTAATAACATCAGTAGACACTGTTCACCAGAAGGACCAGTGCTGGGGAATGCTGATATGAATGACAAAATGCATTACAATATTGCTTATCGAGAAGTACCGCAGAAAAATATCTAATCTGTGATCTCCTTTTCTAGCTATTACTCAATTGCTATTTCTTAAGCAACTAGCTCCTCTTAATTTTAGTGTGGCGCAAGATGGTGGTTCCCTGACCAAAGCATACAGTACATTAATTTTGCAGACCTTAGGCTGCTCATGGAAGATGAAAATTGATCAAACACTGTAGTTTACTGCTGTGCTGGAAGCAATTTCAGAACTTCAGAAAACCAAGATTTCTTTGTATAGCTCATGACCACATGCTCAGTATGCAATGGGAATAAGTGATAACAACTGAGGCTTTTATTGCTTGCAGTAACAATGGCATTCATCTGGTGCAGTGTTTCCCCATCCGGTCCTCAAGGACCCACTGTCGGGTCATGTTTTTGCTCCCTCCGAGCTCTCTAGCAGACAGTCCACATTTTTGCTACAGGAGCTGGGAGGGAGCAAAAACGTGCTCATGGGAGTTTTACTTACAAGACATCTGATTGGTTGGTTCCACCGCTTCTAGTTGCTTGGAACCATCTCCTCAACAACTCCCACAAGCCAAAAAACATGTACTGTTTGTGGGTCCCTGAGGACTGGGTTGGGAAACACTGATCTGGAGCTTTACATGGACACAACCCCTTTAAATCTGCTTCTAATAGAAGACAGAGAGGCACAGTTTTGGTGAACAAGCAGTGAAAGTGAAGGCGAATGACTGAAAGAGAAAGGAAACACTCACACATCCCAGGCCATGGTGGAGAGAGCCGATCTGCAACGCAAGAACAGAGAGGGCTTCAGAAGAAGAGCTAGCAAACATCAGCTCTAGAGTATGAAGTGAAATGTCTCACCACGGTGCTGCCAGAGATATGATTTGAAAATATTACATTGCATAGAGGCTGCTTGTATCAAAAATGACCTGCAACCTTGCTGGCATGCCTTGATATCTTATTGGAACAATTCAAGTTAAGTACAATTCTCAAAGGAACAGCAACTGCAACCCCCTTAATCACAAAGCTGTCTGCTACTCCACTGCTGGGAATACATGAGAATTTTTAAATCCTTTTCCAGTTTTTCTGATGTCATTGCATTTTCTTCTCATGTATCAGGTCTCCTTGGACATTAAATTAAATGGAACATGTATCGCAACACCTTGCTTTTCAATGTTATGCACTAATTATATATTGTTATTATTATATAAGTAATTATTCATTATCTTTGGCCTCAGTAAAGTGACCTGCGTGCCTTAGCACTTGTATGAATCTGTTACCTTCCCAGTCAACCAACGATTTATCGACAGACGCATAAGCTTGCAAATGATGAGCGATTTCGGGCAAATCTAAAATGATTCCGGGGACACCTACACGAATCACTGTGGACAGCATAATCCCACTGGTCATTACTGGGAGCATCCGAAAATCTCAGCTTCCTGACTCTCAAGGATTTCAGGGATATTAAACACCTCAACCATGAAGGTCTCAGGCGGGCATCACAAAATTAGGGGGAAAAAAAACTATCGAAGTACAAACTAATTTCTCAGCCTCTGCTAACCCTTCAACATTGGCTGATCCAGGAGTTGATTACAATCTCGGTTGCTTATCAGAATCCACACGATTCTCTGCTTGCATCTGTCCTGCTCCTTGGGAGTATCCTGACAAAGGCCTGGATAGGAAAGTGGTGGTGGCCCCACAGCAGAGACGCACTCACCGGCTTCTTCCCCACGATCAGCTTCTCCACTTTTTGCACTTGGGACACGTGATCCTCATTGGTCTTCAGCTCCCGCTTGCGAATCCTCTCGTAGATCCCGGTCAGCATCTCCCGGGGGATGTCCTCGCCGTCGTCCACTCCTAGTGGGGCCAGCTTTTCGTCAGTAACAATCACTGGTCTGGCATGCACGCATGCAAACAAACACGAAAGGACATGCACACATGCAAACATACACCAAGGAGCATATTCCTCTCAAGATTGAGTGATGCAGACTCCAGATCCCTCTCTGGGTCAGATTTATGTTCGTAATCAATGTTTCTCAACCCAGTCCTTGGGGACGTCCAGACCGGGAATTGGGAGATTCTGGGGGTCCCCAAGGACTGGTTTGAGAACCAGCCACACTCAGCATTTGCCGTAAATGCCTTTAAGTCAAAGCTGACACTGTGCAGTATCGCACCAGAGACCATGCTGCCTCCCTCAGCCAGCCATGCTACCCAGCCAAGGCTGCAGCAATGAGCTGTGCTTCTCAAGAGCCTATTAATCAAGCCGTAATGCATTCGCAAATTCAATTTGAGCTCTCTCAAGTAGTACGTATGACGGCGATAAGTAACGAAACCACAGAGGGAGCCGAGAGGGGCTCTTCTGGCTTAGTCGCCCGGCTCTGATTTTGGTGGCCAACCTCTGAGGTTCTTCACAAAGTCCTCCAGCTTCATCTTGCGCTCGGGCTTGACGTTGGGGCTGTACATGTCGGTGTTGAGGAGGATGATGGCGAAGGCCAGGATGAAGATGGTGTCGGGGTTTCTGAACTGCCGCACCACTCCGGGGTTACAGATGCAGTAGCGCTGACTGGGGGGGGGGATGCGATTGAAGAGGACAATGAACCAGCAGCAAAAACACGGCTCTGAAATACCCCACGGCCACTGGATTACTGCCATTACCACCGGCCATTTTCTGCAAAGCAGTCAGTTTTAAGGCAATTCATGCCAGATAGGAAACCCACAACAAAGGATCTTCTGGAGGATCTGAAGATGGGAACCACATCACAATATCCATAAGGGTATATGTGCTGCTTCTTCAAAATGTTGGATGAAATGTGTGTGAACCAGATTACATTTATTTATGTTTCACCATGAAAGCAATCACATTCAGGAAAAGCCAGTAGCAATTTGCTTCCTGCAAGCTCTCTAGTTTGCTGAAATGGTATCATAGCTGTTACAGCCAATAAACTCGCAATTCTTCTGTGTATGTGGAAAGGATAAACATAAAGGTATTGCTGTGTGTCAGAGTTAGTGGCACATGACCTCTAGAATTAGGACCTTTGTAACTGTCTGAAGCCGTATCCTTTAAACTCCAAAACTGCACTTCACCTGTAAGCCTCAATGAGGCGCTCTACTTTCTGAGCCTCCCCCTGGACCCGGATATGAGCCTGGAACTTCCTGAGTGCTTCGTCCAGTTCCATGCCTGAGAAGTCCATCTCGTCCACCACACAGCTGCAAAGGCACACCAGATAACAGTAAGGGAAGATGGCGTACGTTACAGTCATAATTCAACAGCCTTTGCTCACACTTAAGAAGGGGAGGCCTTTGTCTTTGTGTGCCCCATGTGTCAATACACTGAAATTAATGGGAATACACTGTGAATTGAATTTTCAATAAATTGCAGGACTGGACAGGTGGAACAGGCCTGTGAAAGCTTACAGTGCGACCATCTGACACAAAATGATGGAGCGTAACGGCAAGTCAGACTCCATCAATTCCTTGACAGGAAGGCAAAACTTTTATGGGGAAATGAGATCTCAGCTGTTACCCTGATGCCAACCTGAGGACCACAGACAATTTGCCAGGAGCAGTAGTATTGACTTGCTGCTCCTAATGCATAAATCTCTGAATAGCCCGAAAGACAGTAGAGGCAAGGCACTAGTGCTGTGTCGATAAAATCGATTCTCTGATTCTTAATCGATTCTAATAATAATTCCTAAAGATCAATTCGTCCCTCCAAAGATCGATTTTACCCTTTAACATTTTCTGCCCTTTTTACAGCTAAAATAGGAAAGGAAAAAAAAAAGTCCAAACACGCATTTTGAGGCTTAGGTGTTAAAGGGTTAATACAGTTTTCCCCGGTGAACTTTAACATCACCTACTGTCGCGTCATTGAATTCACGATGCACGTGATTAAAGATATTAATAGGCAACGCCTTTCTATTTTCTATTTATTTTCTATTTACAGTTCAAGTTTAAAATGTCCAGTTTACATGTTTGCACTTTAAACTTTGTTTTTAATATTGTAACTGAAATAAAATAGCATTTGTCTTCAACAGCAACAGCTTTTGGGTGAATTCTTAATGTCATATTTTTAATAATGCTCTAGGTTAGTGTCCCAGTAGCATTGATGAAGGTATAGACACCTTTGGTGTCCTCTGTTGGCTGTCCTGGATCTGTTTGGTAATTCTGCCCAACAGCATGTTTGTGAAAGCAATTATATCAACATTCTGGGAAGGGGATTGGTCCTTACAGCCATCTTTAACTATCAATGCTTCATTAATTTGTCGTTGAATGTCAATATAATACTAGTATTAATATGTTGCACAACTACACAGTCATGTAATTAAGGTAACAGCCAAAAAAAACTGTTTTAAAAACACTGACCCAAATCGATATCAGTTCGGAACAGATTGGATCGAATCGTGATAATCGATTCTGAATCGTGAGAATCGGAATCGAATCGATTCTTGAAATTTGAATCAATACCCAGCACAACGGGGCACTACTAGTAACTTCAGGCTGGGTTAGGCCATTAGGGGCAGATCTTTACCGCCCCCTACGCCACAGGTTTATAACTGCTTGATTCTGTTTATAAGCCTAAGTCATTCTCTGATCCAGAGAAGAGAGGAGTCCAGCGGGACGTCTACCAGCACGATAAGAGTTTAACTGCATAATGTCATCCGCAATGGGATGGCTGATTTAGCTGTCCCTGTCACCACTTGCAGCAGGAAACTGGGACCGGTACTGTCATCGTACTGGAGACTGATGGGTGTTTTTGTAAAGCTACTGCCAAAGTTCAGATTGGGAAGATTGTATGTAATTCCTGAGCAGAAGCTCAAAAATGCAAGCTGATCTGTATTTCACACAGAATTTAAAAGGTTTATTTTCAGTGTGGAAACATGTTGGTCACATCCTGCCACCAAACAAATTTGAATCCAATGGTGAATTATAAAAAAGAATCGAATTACTGTATCTTCGAAAGCAGATGAGCCCCTGCAGAACTGGCATGAAGGGAGCGAAGAAAATTAAGAAAATGGAGACACAGGAAAAAACTCTGGTGATGATAACGTACAGCACACCTTCTACCACTGACGTCAGAGCAAGCAGACACCTTGCAAGCGTACTCTGTAGGAAGCTGCCTGGGCTGTACTCACTCAAGGACGTCTCTATTGAACTGCTTCTGCCGGTTGCCCAGAAACTCTCCAATCATCTGTCGGCTCAGGCCCTTGCGCTGGAGCAGGAAGTGGGCGACGCCCACAGGCGTGTCCGGGACAAACCCCCTCTCTATTAGATACTGGATCCCCTTCTCCGGCTTCCTGGAAATACGTCGAAAAGCACGGCTGTAATACCGACATGAGAAGGGACGGGTCTCTCCAGATCGCTCGGCACATGTGACCCGAGAGATCGTTACGAGAAGGCTATTTCTGCAAACCCACAGCCACGGAAGGACCCGCATCCATCATCCTGTATGTCACCACATTGTGAAGGGTGACATGTGGCAGGCACACGCATGCAGGCTTCTTAACACACATGAGCATATTTAAACACATACATGTGTGTGCAAGCATGCATTACACACACAATAAATGAAGGCATGCGTGAATTCTCAGAAACATATGTGAAGGCAAAAAGATGTGAGCATATTTAAGTAAAAAAAAAAAGTTAAATATGATTTATATATTTTTATAAACTGCTTTTTCATTAACAATATTAATAACAATCATAAATACACCAGTAGCACTCATTTTAAGAATACTTAGATAAAAATGTATAAACGTTTGCAACTGTGTGCAATAAATAAGCATTGAGATGAGGAAGTGCAGCAGCTGAACACCCCAAGGGTCGAGGGTTCAAGCCACACCCCTGCATGCATGTGTGTGGAGTTTGCATTATGTCCTTGTGTTGCGTCTAAGACAGGCAGTTAGATGCACTGGTATTCTTAAAGATGCCTTAGTGTGTGTGTGTGTGTGTGTGTGTGTGTGTGTGTGTGTGTGTGTGTGTGTGCACGTGGATTATGTTTATAATACATTTTGGAAAAAACTGTTATTTTGACATTGTCGGGACCATTTTTCCATGTCCATACAAAGATCTATGAATTCAATCAAAAAACTAAAAATGTCAAAACTATTTTGATTGGTTACTTGTATATTTAGGGTTAGGGCTGGGTAGGGGTTAAGGTTGTCATTTTGAGATTGGAGTTTTCCCAATAGAAGTGATATAATTACAAGCCCGTGCGTGTCTGTGTCTGTGTGTGACAGAGAAGTTTGTATTTACCATATTGTAGGGGGCAAATGTGGGGGGTAGATCCCAATTTTATAAAAACCTGTGACTCCAAGCAAAAAACTAAAATAACCAAAAGTCTTGTACTTAGTTACGTTACTTACAGTTAAGGTTAGGGCTGGGTAGGAGTTAAGGTTGTCATGTTTGGGATTAGGGTTATGCCCATAAAAATGAATGGAGAGTCCCCACAACGATATAGATACCTAATCTGTGTGTGTGTGTGTGTGTCTGTGCGTGTGCATGAGGGTAGGTGTCCTGCAGTGGACTGGCACCCCACCTAGGGTGCACCCCTGCCTCTCTTCCCTATCCTGTCTGGGATAAGCACCAAGCTCCCACTGTCCATGATTATCAGTCGGAAGACGGATGCATTACAATCTGTTTTTTTTAGAGGACATATTTACGTGAGCTGCATACGCGGTTACTTCTTTTCACTTATTAAGATGGCAGCGGTAAGCAGCATCTCACATTAAGCTGTAATAACTACAGCGCAGCCGTATCTTCAGAAAGGTGTGTTATAAGCTGTTAGTATTCTGACCAAATTTAGCCTCAGATCAATCGCAGACATAAATTAGCATTTATATTTAACAACAAACACCTCATTCTTGGCAGTTTCATATTGTATATCTGTTCCAAATCAGCACCACTGCTGCTATTTGCATTATCGGACATAAACCACACATTTCAGATCCAATTTTAATTATAAAATGCTACATTTGTCCTTGTCACATGTACCCTGGAATTCAAACAAACTTTTCCAATTTGTTCAAATTACTTTGCCATGTTCAGACACTCAAAAAAACATCGTAAGCATTAGAAAATGGGTATCTTCGCAAATTCGAGTTGACGCACATCACAAATATCCCATCGATCACCGTTCTAATCAGAAAATGTTTGTAAACCACTTTATGGTGCTCAAAATAGCAACATTCTTCCAGAAGGTAAACAGTATTAATCACACTTAGCTAGGGAGTGTGTCTACAGTTTAGCAGCCTTGCTCTTTTCCATCTGATAGCATCTACTTCCTGCCACAAGCTTTTGCTCACTGTCGCATGCTAACATATCCTTGTCCCTGGCATTTTGGTCTTTGGGAGTTATTTCTCAGTTGAGGTCAGTTATAGAAGTTTTACATAAACAAAATGAAACCGCCTTTCATTAAAAACTTGAATTCATTATCTTGTGTCAATTGCTTTTGGAACTACGTGTAAAAATGCGGCCCAGCTCTTTGATTGTATCTAATAACCAAAAAAGCCATTGTAAGGCAGTTTTATTTGAAGCCATAACTATGGGTGTGAACCATAATTGCCGAACCTTTTCAGTAGCTTGACCCGCACTCCACCTTCTTAGATGTTTGATACCATTGGTTCATAGACACTGCAAAACTGAAATAATGAAGATAGGGTCTGAACTCTGATGGGTTGTGTTCTTTTTGTTGGGGCTCCTCCATACAGTGCAGGCCAAAAGTTTGGACACACCTTCTCATTCAATTGAATGAGAATGTGTGTCCAAACTTTTGGCCTGTACTGTATG
>JAODJW010000127.1:25515951-25527736 GCA_026777045.1 Hyperopisus bebe | reverse complement strand
CGCCACCTACCTCTAGTAACAAAGTGACAGAGGCTGGGTGCCACCGCTGCCCCTGGGTGACAGACAGCAGTGCGAGCTGACAGGCTGCAGACAGTGAGGAGCATCAGCGGCGGACATTCACTGATCAGAGCGCTCACCTAAACGTCAACCGCATGGGCTGGGCCCTCTGCCTCCTTCTCTTCCCTCCGAGCTTCCCCCTCTCTCTCTCTCTCTCTCTCTCTCTCGCTCTCCCATTCTTCTTCTCTCCCTCACTAATTCCCTGCCCTCTCCCTCCACCCTCTCTTTCCCCTTCTCTCTCTCTCTCTCTCTTTCTGTGCTGTGCCCACAAAGTGTGACCACTGGTTAGGAAACACTACAAATGACCCGCCTAACCTCGCAGAAAGAGAGGGGGAGTGTGAGAGAGAAAGAGAGATGGAGAGAAACAGAAAGTGCTGCGTCAAAAAACACCGTCCTCCTGTAAGTGAAGATTAATTACCGTAATATAAATCTGTATGCCGATTTAATTCAATTCCTTTCAAAAAAGAAGCCTGGTAGGGAAAACGCAGTCAGTTCAGGGGCTGCTTCCCCATCACAATGAAGAACAGCTCAGTGACATTGGGAAGGGCAGGTGCAGGCATTCAGAGGTGGACCTGGGTCTTAGCGACAAGTGGAGATGGCTGAATGCGGGAGATGGCCTAATTCAGGAGATTGTCAAATGCGGGAGATGGCCCAATGTGGGAGATGGCCGACTGTGGGAGATGGCCGACTGCGGGAGATGGCCGAATGCGGGAGATGGCCGACTGCGGGAGATGGCCGACTGCGGGAGATGGCCGAATGCGGGAGATGGCCGACTGCGGGAGATGGCCCAGTGCGGGAGATGGCCGACTGCGGGAGATGGCCGACTGCGGGAGATGGCCGACTGCGGGAGATGGCCCAGTGCGGGAGATGGCCGAATGCGGAAGATGGCCCAGTGCAGAAGATGGCCCAGTGCAGAAGATGGCCCAATGCGGGAGATGGCCGACTGTGGGAGATGGCCCAGTGCGGAAGATGGCCCAATGTGGGAGATGGCTGACTGTGGGAGATGGCCGACTGTGGGAGATGGCCGAATGCGGAAGATGGCCCAGTGCAGAAGATGGCCCAGTGCAGAAGATGGCCCAGTGCGGGAGATAGCCCAATGTGGGAGATGGCTGACTGTGGGAGATTGTCGAATGCAGGATCACCCAGTGATTCCTTTCTGCAGGTGATGTCCCCAATTAAGTCATGTTTCTAAAAGCTAAAGTTAACAGCTCAGCCACCTTACCTTGCTGCATGAACCCACAGAGGCTCCAGTAGTAAATGCTCCTAGAGGCACCTAGCAAACAGCGCACTGGCCGTCACACCAGTTCATCTATGGAGCAAACCCATGTCTCTTAAATGAATAGCGAGACGGCCATAAATCTGTAATTACACGTGTATTTTTGACTACTCAGAAATATAGAATATAGAAGTTTAGTTTTTATTGGTTTCAGCTTATTGATATGATATTTGGCAGTTTCTATTTCTGTGTATTACAAGTAACCACAACTAAAAATAAAATGACAAGAGAGAAATATGAAACAGTGGGTTTGAAAATTCCTTGCAGAGGAAAATGAGGGGAAGCAGAAGTACAGAAAGCCGGAATGAGGGGCCTGACAGACAACTCCAGTACCCTTCTTCCCGCTTTCGAACCAGGTGCCTTATAGGAGATGCATGCCTGGTAACCGAAGCTCCCTTTTAATCAGCCGGCCGTAATGTAATTAGCCAAGATAGATGGAACTATCTCTGGCACGGCATGAGGTTCAAACATCGTGACGCATAGACGAAATTCCAAAGAGAAATTCACATAGAAAGACATAACTTTTGCCTGAGGGGGAAGTGGGATAAGAGCAGGAGAATACGTGCCAATCGGACAAAAACACAGTGAAAGCAAAGACGGTGGATCCTAAGCGTCACCTGAAAATGACCAGCAGAGGGAGCTAGAACATAGCTAATTTTCCTTTCGTTCGCTCAGGCTTGAGAGGGGCAGAATATCAGATTAGCATGAGGTAATGATCATTGGCAGCTGGATTTCATTTATGTCCAAAGTATTTTCTTTTTGTAAGAAAGAAGCTTAATTGCAGTGAAGTCAAGGTGTACCTGGTACCAGTTTGAGGTGTAGCTGATACCAGTTTGAGGTGTACCTGAATGGTTGACCTCAAAAGATACACATGTTGGCAGGAGCTGAAATTCTGGTGATTAAGTGCTTATACACCAAGTGCACTTGAAGTTCTGCTCGCCGACCCGTTTTACCAGCCTGGGGATTTTGGCTAATCACACCACTCATGAGCAGAACGGTGGACCAGCTTCGGGCCCAAACCCACAAACTTCCGGTCCCTGACCCAACTGCGCTGCCGGGTACCGCCAAGAAAAGGCAGACATCTGCCGCCTCACCACAATTAGGAGGAGACTTAACGAGCTGCCGTCTCCCCCCCATCCGCCAAGGCCTGTGGGAGCTCATTAAAGGGAGACAGAGGATGAGAGGTTCACTGGCACGAGGTCTGAGGAGCCCCGTCTCACGGCAGTGGGAGAGGAGGGAAAACAAGAGCAGGCCCACGGACCGAACCGGAGCTTAGTGTCACCACGAAACATCACCAGGAACATGTGAGGATCCGAAGCCTCCAGACGAGGAGCGAGCGTGGCTTTTCCGAAGATCTCTCAGCCTCCATCCGAGAATATCCTTCCAGAGTCAGCCGCTGGGACCTGTGGCACTCGTGTGTTTAGGTTCTGAAGTTTACAATTAACTAAGCAGTTAGCTGGGGGTTCCCAAACAGTACATGGCCACCGGGCACAAATAACACTGGCACAGCATTCTGGGTTTGGAGTTGACACACCCTGGGATGGCTGCCTGAATCCGTTCAGACTGTCGGGTCCTTCCTCGGCGCTTAAACCTGAAGCAGGGCTTCAGTGTGAACGCTGCTCATGCCGATTGCCAGTGGCCTCCAGTGGAACCATGCATTGAGCTTTCTCTAGATAAATGGACCTGCAAATGTTAATGAAACATGCAAACATGCAGGGGTGCTTTCTGTCTGCGCCCTTTCACAATGCGCAGGGATGGTGGAGGGCCTGGGCTTCGGCGACTGCCATTAAGGGATTAGCAGCCTCAGAGATAAGAACGGCCATTAATGACCATTTACAGCTCGCGCTGACAGCTCTCTAAAGTCCCGCTTCACTGCAGAGCCACAAAAGTGCTAATTTGGGGGGGGGGGGTGCCATCTGGGGCCGGAAGCTCACGTCTCGGGGACAGCTGCTGAGCGGATGACACGGCAGGCGAAACCCCACCTTCAAGAAGAGTCCAGAACCCAGAGCAGGCCAGAACTAAACATGCCAGTCAAACTGGGTGGCCATCTTCATTTGGAATGATTCAATGGCTGAGTGCTGGTCATTTGATGACGTTTATTCAACAACTGACAGCTGTTGTGTATGATCAATCCACTCATCCATCTATCTATCCATCCATCCATCCATCCATCCATCCATCCATCTTCTACACCGCCTATGTACTGTAATACAGGGTTACAGTGAGCATAAATGATGCACATGCAACGTATGGCCCCAAAATGTGAATTACAGCTGCTCAACTCACAATATGTCACCCCTCCCACCATTGTGGTGAAGAAAAAACAAAACCAGAGAAACCAGCCAGGCGTGATGGATGCCTGGTGTTTGAAGCATTTGCTATTTACGGCCATTGTGATTCAGGTACGTATGCACAGCTCTTTTCACAACTGGATTCCAGTACTCAGAGAACTAGACTGCTTAAAAGACACGGTGTTTCCAAACATTAATAAAATATCACCCTCTAAAATACACCAAGTGCTTACCTGCAAATTCACAGTCTACCCCAAGTCACCTCTAGGTGGCTAAATGAAGTCAGGTAAATATCCATTTTCATATTTACAGTAAGTGTTTCAGCTCAGAAGGATCCAGCTTCCAATTGGACAGCTGAACATTCCTTGAAGGACAGCAAAGCCCCTGTTCATTTAGCATATACTTATGTTTATTGACATTAAGTGTGCACCTATTATTATAAACACAGTGCCACTCATCACTGCCTTTGTGAGTGACTGTGTCCTGCCTCTAAACAGATCTGCAAGTAGATAACATACTGCCCAACCAGTAGATAACACACTGTCCGTGGTACTAGGTAACATACTGTCCAAAGCAGTAGATAACATACTGCCCAACCAGTAGATAACACACTGTCCATGGTACTAGGTAACATACTGTCCAAAGCAGTAGATAACTTACTTACTGACCCATATGGAAACATACAGCTAGAGAAAACCTGCTCTGTATTACTGATATTCAGCATATGAATATAATACCATTAATTATCAAACCGTACAAACAGACAGCAGAAGTATTTCCTGGAACACACACCAGATTAAACACATTATTAAACAAAATATACACAACTTTATACAAAACAGATCATGCACATTGCCCAGAATACACAACAGATTATACATATGCTATATATGGCAGTATAACAAAGGGCATTCTGCAGAATGCAAAACGAAGTAGCAGAAAAACGAATGCATGCAGAGCGCCTAAATGTAAAACACATCTGTGGGCTTTGAGTGAAATTCAAATTTATGCTTCCGTGCATTATTAAGTACACTATAAAATGTGCTTTGTAAATAATAACTTCATAAAATTAAATCTCAGAGATGCAGGAAACGAAAATATTTAAATGTAATTGAAAAAGACGGAACAGAGCATTTGTATCTTGTTTAAAAATGTGTGTGTGTTTTTTTTATTTTTTTAATTTGTTACTCAGGGGCCCTGAAAAATTGAGAACCGACTGCAAATGGAAACGTCAAATACAAAACTATTAACGTGTTTCATTAATCGTTACATATGTATCGCTCTCTTTTAGGCGGCTCTGGGAAACCATTAATTATTGCATTTTAATAAGTATCTCAGTGATCCCAATGGAATTCCTGCTTAGGCCCAAGATTTCAATGCATTACCAACGAAAATATAACATCACCGCCTCATTCCTCGAGCTTGCGGGACACATACAATTAAAGGTGACGAAGGAGCTGATGAACATTTGTTATTCACTCCTGAATTTTGGAGAAACAGCTGCCATCCAGCACAGAGGCACTGCAGAGAGACATTAAGCTTGGAGACAGCTTCAGTCGCTCCCGACAGTCATTATTCCCTCAGAATCCATTATCTGCCAAGCTCGACGAATCATCTGCGATGAATTTATAATGCCGCCTGTCTTTCCAATACTGTCCTGTGATTTATCATAGGCAGAGACTCCTGTCGTGTACAGCTCATTTGGGGAAACCAGACACACGGACACAAGGACACAGACAGAGACACACACACACACACACACACACACACACACACACACACAACTAATTAAGGTAAAACATCATTTAAACAGCACAGGAGAGACAGATTGTGGCATGAAGACCGCTGACTGTGAGCAGAGCTGTCTACACATCATTATGCAGCATGGGGGGCTGGAAGCTTACCGAGTGGGGGGTCCCGCCTTCCCTCTCAGCCCCTGCCGCCCCTCTTAGATACCCCCCTCTAAATAGCACGATATAAAAACCTTATGGTAACGCTAGCGTAACGCCAATGCAGAACGTGGCCACAGGGCTTCTTGGCTCATGATGCACATGTGCATGCAAGTAATGCGTTTTGCACGTGACAGGACTCAGGAGACAAGGATGGAGTAGGGTGGCTGATGTCTCACCGCGTGCCGGACACGCCGCTGGCTGTACGCAATTTCCCACTCCACTGACTGACTTGTGCTACCTCGACAAACCCAGAAGCACCGGCAGGCCCAGCAATTAACATGAATCGATCGCCATGGCAACAAAGCAGCCCAATTCTTTTTTTTGGATAAAAGAAACATCTGTATTTGTCTTTACTTTAGGCTATCTGGACCCACAACTCTAAAACCATTAAACGACATATGTTTATAACTCCCAGACATCTGTCGACATTTGTTATTGTTTTGCTTTTTTTTTTTTTTTAGCTTTACAAAGAATCTCATTAAGTTGTTTTTCTGTTAACGGAAGCAGACCAGCAACTAAACATCTTTTCACTGTCAATGTTACAAAATCAGGAGATAGCATGAGGTCATTTAGGACGTACTGGCATAACAATTAGGGAGAGAATCAAAGGTCTCTCAACGTGTTTTGGAATTCTTTCACATGCAAAAACAGAGAGGCCAAAGGTCACGGACAGGTAGCTGTATCGCGGAGGGTGTTGGTCCGCTTTTGGCACGGTCACATGACCGGGAAATCCAGCGAGCCAGGCCGAAGCGGAAGCAGCTACTCCCCAGGACTCATCTGGGGACACAACCATTCTGACGTGGGTGTTTTTCTTCCTCTGTTTTCAAACCCAAATCAAAAAGGAAAACATTTCAGTCTGTAAAAGATACAGACTGAAATGTTGACTCAGTGACTCCACCATGTCTCTGAAACGATTAGCGGACTCCAGAAGCACGGAAAACAAACCTTGAGAAAACAATCGGCGTGACCAATGTTTTCCCTGGACCGGGTGACGCCTGACAGATATGAGAGGGCAGCAGGGGGAGCCACTGAGCAGCCTGGAGGTAGAGTTCCCTTAATGTAGATAATGTGGAGCCAGAGGCCCAGTTCTGAAGTCTTCCGTTCTCTGTTAGGGAAACACCGTTTTTTTGGTGAGCAAATGACTCCTGCAGGAAACTCTGATTGGTGACATTTGACCACAGCTTTACTGTTACCAAATGCATTTTTTTTTTCCCTTGACAGCATGCAAAGGTCTCTACAGAGCTTCAGACAGCTGCCTTTAAGAGTCGACTCTGTCCTTTCTGAAGCCACGACGCTTATATTTATAGAAGACTTTTAGACGCCCTGCGACCTCTGCTTTGGTTTCAGTGCACTGGGACCCTCGCTAATTATGGAATTCTCCGTCAATAGCCAGCCCATTCCGAAAAGTATGGAATCCTCCACCAAGCAAACTTGGATTAGGTGTTTCATGCTTGGTTTTCCATGGAATTGGGATATGAGGAGTTGCGCTCAGAAACACACCCCTCCAAAATACAATTACTTGACCTCATCAGTTGTTTTTCCTCTCCATTATATACCCCAGCATTTTCTTTCTTATATTTATTTTAATAAGATAAAACTGTTCAGCTTATTTTCCCCTCCCGCTAGACATACTTATTCATTTGCCCAAAATAACATTTTCATGTTTTTACACACAGAAAACCTTAGCATCCTGTCATTTCCGCTGGAAACATACTAGCATATTATAACACGCACAATATAAAGTGTAATGAGAAAACAAAATACAATTCAAAGTGAAGTGTGTCCTGACTTGTGAAATGAGGCCATAAATGTGAACTAAGTGTGCACTAAGTGTGCACGGGAAGGGGGCGGGGTTGGCTGGATGTGCAGTGCCTCTGGCGGGCTGCCAGAACCCTCAGCAGGCACAGCGATGAATTACCATCGGGGGGGTCAGGGGTGTGGGGGTGCCAAAGAGGCCCATTCCAGCTGTTCAAAAGGCATATGGTCGTCTCTCATGAACAGATCTGGAGTCAGTTACAGGGTGGTTTTTAATTGCTACTACAGCCGCTTAGCAAATGCTTCCACCCAAAAGTTTGTGTTTCATCACACATTTCAGCCAGTGCTGCCCAACTTCTCAGATAAGCTTTTGCAGAGAAACCTCGATTGTTTAATCATCTGTTTAATAAAGTCATGGCAACGTAAAAGGCTGTTTGTAAAGGGAGGCCGTCTCTATTTATTGACTCAGACCACGTCATATTTTCGGAGCCATTCCAGCTGAAATACAGACGTTCGCACCAGCGGTGGAGCCGGAGAGAAATCCGCATAGCGCCCGGTCTCCGCAGTTACCCCCCCTGACAGCTCACGGCTGGACAGGATGGCATCTGGCTCATTGACAGTATGATCATAAAAACACCAAATAAGCCACTCTTGGCAGAAAGTTCCTGGCTTCAGAGAAGAATGAATGTGACATCATGACAAATAAAGGTGTCATCTGATAAAAAAAGAACATCCGGTCATACGCTTATTTTAAGGAACGAGCCAAACAAGACTTGCATTACGTGAAGAAAACTGAAACGCAGGTGTTAAAATATTCAACATCTAATTAGAAATCCGGCCTGTGACATTAAAACAGAAACCTGAGGCTTCTGCAGTGTCTTGGTAACATAACTGTTCATTGTATGAATCCTTTTATTTATACATGAGGAGGATAAATGAACAATAATAGACTCCCCTGCATTGTGTTCATTATTTCTTTACAAGGTCACTCCATTACTCAGACTGGTTTCCACAGAATATCCTCCCAGCTCCATAAACCTCTAAAACACTCCCGATCATCCACAAAAAGTGAACACGCTGGACCCCAGCTTGCTAAAGTCTAGTCTATTATTAATTACTTATAACATGATTAATTGTTGGGCAGGTATGAATACCTATATGTAGAGGAATTTACAAACTTCTCCAAAACAAGGTTCGTACCGAGGAATTCCTGAGATGGCTACGAGGAGAGCGTGAAATTCCTCAGGAATTGCAGGCTGGAGGTGAAAGCCGCAGAGCGCCGATCTGGATTCGATTCTGGGTGAAATAAGCCGGAGAAGCGGCCGTCATCCATCCCTCCGCACCTCCCTGCTCCATTTCTGCCACTTGGCCTGACCCGCTCCAGTCCGGCTCAACCGCGCTGACTCAGGAAAACCTCTTACTCACCAAGAGCGTGACAGATCTGGGGAAGTCCTTCACTGATCATCGGCTGCCGTCCAGCCGCCCCTCAGCTGGGGGGTGCGGGACGGAAAAGCTTTCTCTCTGCCCCCTCCCTGAGGAAGAAAGATAATCGCTCCGGAGCAAAGTCAGAGTGTTGCGTGCCTCCCGATCTCCTCCCCAGAACGCGAGCTCCAGAAAAACGTCCAAATCCCCCTCTGCCTGAAGCCCTTAAGCAGCTTGTTTACCACGCAGGAGACCCCTGGGCTGCACAGAACCCTCGGTTTCCCCTCCCACCCGCCAGTCCCGCAGGAACCTCTCCGACAAGTGCCACTGACAGGAAGTGAGGATTTATCGTCCTGTGACAAGCTTCCAGGAGAAGGTCTGCCCCTGAGCTCCCTGCGCCCCCCCCCCCCCTCCCCTTCCCCCTGCGTGGAAAATGGCAGCTGGGCTGCTGAGCTGGGGGGGTCAGCCTACGGTGTGGCCAGGCTCGCCGGCTTCCTGGAATCTCCCAGTGGCAGAGGACCGGATCCCCAAGCCGGTCGCGGACGGAACCGGAGGAGAATGCGGACCGCGGGATCGAAAGCGAGACTACGAGTGAATTAATAATACCCCCCCCCCCCCATCTGGTTTAATGGCCAGATCGAGTTACTGGAGCTCTAAGGTTTCAAGCTAGGCCTCTGACCGAGCCGGTCTCTGCGGGTTCCCTCCAAAAGGCTGGCACGCGGAGAACCTCCATTCCAGTCGGGGTCGTTCTGAAACAGCAGGTGAGATGCTGAGCCCAGCTGGCTGACACTCCCTCCTGTGTGGGAACGCAGCGTCACCGTGCAGCGGCCAGAGGAGCCAGGCCCCAGTCCCAAATGAGAAGCGTGACTCAGGGCCTGAGAACGCCACCCGACAGCATTTCTGCCCATGCACGGCGACTCTATACACGTGGACAAGCGGCGCTTTGGCTACGGAAGGTGACACATCACTGTATAGGTGAGTAACGAGTCACATGCTGCCACAGATCAAGGGGAAAACGTGGGTCTGCATACCAGTGTTTATACAGTATGTGTATATAGGCAGCTACCTACAGAGACCTGGACGACACTTGGTTTGACCATGATTTCCATGAAAACCAAATTAAAGACATGTCTAACCCACCACTACTTTGGCAACGCTTTTTATCAACTGCACTATCATAATGCCTTGATAATGCATTCATAGGACATTCAGACCACCTTCATAATGCACTCATAGAACATCCATAAGCAGCATGTAAGTATACCTTAACATCCTAACATACCTTAACAGCTTTAATATACATTAAGAACAAATATTATATGATAATAACAAACATTATAATCACATAATGTTTGCTATTAATATATATTAAAGCTGTTAAGGTATCTTACATGCTACTTATAAATGTTCTATGAATGCATTATGAAGGTGCACTGAATGTTCTACGAATGCATTATCAAGGCATTACAAAGGTGCAGGTAATGTAAAGCATTACTCTAATTTGCAACTGAGAGGTCAAATAAAAAAGAACATGTGTAACATGAAGCCACAAGCAGGAAAATCCATGTAATACACAAACTAGGAAATTGTGTGGAGATGTGGAAAATTCAGAGAGGCCAGTCGCACAGGACATTTTACCAGATGCGTAATTCGAAATCCGATAAATATGGACTCTGCTGGATCCAAGCGGCGAGAAAGCTCCCCATAAAAACAGTGGAAGAGCCCGATTCGGCCAACCCTGGAGATTGGAATTACAGGCCATGCAGTTTATGGGCAATTTATGATCGAACGATCCGCTGACGAGGCAGGATCTGGGCTAACCTTGCGGCCACTAATTTTAGCCCAGCAAAACCCAAATAGCGAAAAAAAGCATTTAGCAGTTTAACTCTTCCCAGAGTACCGGCCCAAGGGAGTCTGTGACTGCCCCCTTGTGAGTGTTTCACTGTCTGATGCTTAACGAGGCATGGGGTTTCACAGGTGCGGGCTTTGACAGGCACAGACTTTCAGTAGTGCGAGCTTTCGTGCATGGATTTTCACAGGCATGTGCTATCATAGATGCAGGCTTTAACAGGCACAGGGACTTTAACAGGCACAGGGGCTTTAACAGGCACAGGCTTTCACGGGGGCAGGGCTTTAACAGGCACAGGGGGTTTAACAGGCACAGGGGCTTTAACAGGCACAGGTTTTCGCGGGCGCGGGGCTTTAACAGGCACAGGTTTTCGCGGGCGTGGGCCTTTAACAGGCACAGGCTTTCGCGGGCGCGGGGCTTTAACAGGCACAGGTTTTCACGGGCACGGCTTTCACAGGTGCAGGCTGGACTGCGATATTCGCTATACCAAGCTTTATTTTTTCGTAAAGAGGATATACTGAGAAAAGAAGAAAAAAAACACAGAAAGCCGGCTGATCCAGCTCAGATTTCTACTCTACTTCTGTACACCTCAAAATGGTCACTGCAAACCAGAGTAATGCCAACGAGAAGAAACGTCCCTTTCTGTCGGTTAACTGCAATGATGATGCCATCGAGTCAGCACACATTAATACCGAAAAAAATACCTTAAATAAAATGTAAACAAGCTAACAAACAACACAATTCACAAAGTCTCAAAGTCACCAGAACTAAACCCAAGATTTCAGGACACCCAGTAAATTCCTTTTGCATATAGACATGATGCTGATGTTTTCAGTAGATGTCAATTTTTTGACTCTTTCGGTTTGAATGCATGACTCTCACTGAAATAAAAAACACTTCCTCATTCCCAAACACAATAATGCTTCAGCAATGAACAAGTGTCATGGCAGAGCTGTTTGCAAAAGCAAAGTAACATGAGCAACACTGAGAGCGACAGGAGCACGCGGTGATCCTCCAGTACAGTGTAGCTAACGTCAGGCTCTTGGGTTCAACGCACTCATTACCACAGCAATCCAGCTCCGCTTCTCGGCGCACAGGCATGTGACATTCGCCACTGATCTCAGCTGGTGAAGCGGGTGTCTCGCGCGGATCCACTAACAGGCGCTGTCTGATGCGCCCCCCC
>JAODJW010000127.1:25460384-25482944 GCA_026777045.1 Hyperopisus bebe | reverse complement strand
GGGGGGGGGGGGGGGGGGGGGGGGGGCGGTGGGGGGGGGGGGTACGGCGCGGCGGTACGGTGGGGTGGGGCAGTGTGGCGGTACGGTGGGGCGGTACAGTGGGGATGCCCCGTCAGCCGTCACAAACGGCAACCTCAGTTCCTGCTTTACGGTGACAGCACAGCCACACTAATTCAATTTCAGGCTCACATTCCACATTCCATTAATGCCTGATTAAAATATTTTTTCTATATTTTGATTTCAAATATAACCTCCCTCTGTATTTTTTGGTCTTTGAATATATATCAATTAAGTCTAAATAAATTCTCATTTCCAAACACTGGTGAAAGCTCTTTCTACACCAGGATATAGGAACCATTTGATAAGTAGCAATAGCATGTAATTGACTAGAAATTATAGATGTGACCACAAACAAACTGTAATAAAGATTTCCACACTTTTTGCTTAATGGAGCGCAACAGTGCAGAAGAACGGACATGGCTCTCTGTACTTTTAGAAGAGAGCAGAGCAATGAGCTCAGCCTTGGCTACGCTCTCAGTAGCGGCATGAAGACACCATGTCGGGAGGGGAAAAAACAAGCTTCATCTGCCCTTCAGCTGTTCTGAACAGGATAGACTCGGTTTCACAAACAAAGTGAAATACCGGCTCCAGCCACAGTGACCTTCGTGGTGGACTTGGCTTACGGTTATACGCTCCCGGCCCTTTGCAAACTCCTCCCCTTTGTTAGAGGTTGACCACAGACCATATACCACCTCCATGATGAGAATCCAGCCTGATGCAGAGAGCAGAAGCCCTGGATGAAGAGCTAAGCCTCAGGGGCCGCTAAGAACCGCGCTGGCTGGCCGTGGCTCACAAACTGGTATGAAACATTACTAAGCCCGGGTTGGTGAAAAGCCGGCGTCCTTCTGTAACTCAGGCAGCTTTTAAGCACAAATGCGACTTAAGAAATAACGAAGTGAAGATTTGTCATCATTACTGGCCTTCGAGGGGGACCCTGCACCCCCCCCCCCCCAATCCGGAAGCTGCAGTGGGACTCGCCGGTAAATGAAACATAAATTGCATAGAAATTACTTGCATCGTCTGGGGTGTGGGAAAGCAGAGGTGGGGGGTTGGGGAGTAGCAGCTTAGTTTGATCGAACAGATCTTTATACTGATAATTCCCACGGTAAGAAATACACCGAAAATACACCTATAAAAGCAGGAGATTTTGCTACGTCAGCCGGCAAAAGGAGTATTTCTGCTGTTTTATGTAATGTTGTACACTTGGCATTTTGCTTAAGGATAAGGTGTCCATATTTGCTTTGGGAATTGAGGAGAAAAGGCTCAAGCTGGGACGAGAGATGGGATCTGGAACGCTGGAAGGACCTCGAGCCGCCACGAGAGCAGACGCGCCCACTTATAGCGAGGTTACCCTTCTTCCTGGGTCAGCTGCCTCATAGTTACAGTAAGCATGTTGTGGGCACTACCAGCTTCCACACTGAGGCACGTTGCCCTTCCTGTGCTGTGGTAAAGACAAATTCCATTAATATGCATCCAGAGGGCAGGCATTCTGAACAGGCTCTCTGCTAGATGCCCAAAAGAAGGACCTTCCACACCGCAGCGCACCTATTACACAAAGGACAGGAAAAAACACAAACATATGCAGATCCAGTTTTCTCAATTAAGCAATAAGCAGACGTATAATAATTGACAAAATATATATCATGCAACTTACAGGGCAGATGAACCTAGATCACACTAATTACACTCTACCATTTAAATAAACTATAATTAGATTTTAATCGCTGTTGTTAAGCCCACGAGAGGCTACGGCTTATGAGGAAAAGCCATGAGCCACGTAACGGCTTCATTGATTTATTGTTGATTGTACAAGCCAATCAAACTGATACTGAATCAACACTTCAGGGTGCAGTTGATGTTATTCAAGTGATCACATGGTATGACATTGTGCAGAACATAGAGCCATCTTTTCTATACAACAGGAAACTGACCCCAAGGTCAGGAACAGAACCCATGTGACAGGACACGCTTCCTGTGGCTGAATTAGCTGTTAGCTGTAACCTAAGCAATGCTTTTCAGAGCCTAATGTACTCAGATGGTTCCCAGCATGCACTGCAGGCCTCTCAGTGCAAATCCAAAGGGAATGAGAGCATTGTGCAGCCACAAAGGAAGCGCCCGCCGTCTGCCGCTAAATCTGGGGCCGGAAAACCTGTTTTATTGTGCAAAATTCAACCAGAGCAGCAATACTCATCTGGGGCCCTGGCTTCATTTATATCAACACAAAATGGTTTTGACCATGGACAACAGAGTAATGTTGCATAAATTACAGCTTTGTTTTTTCTACCAAAAAAAAATTGATTTTTTTTTGATAAAGAAGGAAAGTAGTAACAGACAATTAAAATCAATGAGAGTTTTGGATAAAACACACACGTGCACACACTCATATGTTGGTGTATGTATCTGAATGTGGACCGTCCATTCATTTCTATGGGGAAAAACCCTAATCCCAATCACGACACCCTTAACCCCTACCCAACCCTAACCTTAACCATAAGTAACCAAACAAAGTTTGAATTTAAAAATTTTTTTTTGCATCTTTAATTTTGTTATAGCAGTCACCGGTTTTTATAAGATTACCAGGAAACCAGTCCCCATAAGGGAAAAAAATGGATATTTATCATGTTATGGGGACATAAGGATAGGTATATCCACTTGCACATACACACACACACACACACACGCACAGGAAGGCACTGGACTGACAATAAGCATCAAACTGGATGCTGAGAGGTGTTGGTTTACTTTAAGCTGCAGTGTGCCCTGATGTGTTAAATTAGTACAGTGTAAGAAAAATAACAGCTATTCACCCTGACACACATCACTGTTATTACAGAAAGCTCAAGCTGAACTAAGTCTGGGGGGGACGGGACAGAATAACCAGGGCTGTTTATATAATACCGTCTCCCAAATTCACTCCCTCCCAACCGGCATGTTTCCAATTTGTTATGGTTCATTTATTAAGACACCACTGTAAATGACTCTTCATTATAAACATACATTACGATTTTCTCCAGAATACGACGAGCAGAACAAAAAACAGAGCTGTATTACTGTATCTGTAGACTTGTACAACTCATCATACTCTTTAATTAGTTTAAAAAAGTAAGCTGAAATACAAACCAAATGGGTTTGTGTGACCATTGACCTGAACTATTAGTCTTGACTGTAAAAGTAATAACAAAACAGATTCCCTCAAGCCTCTCGCTGTCGTTACGCCGCAAAACCCAATACCTTTGGGCCATAACTAGGCTGAAAGCTACACTATAACATAAAAATGTGGCTGTGGGCTTATCCATCAGCTAAAGAAGGGGACAGGGTGCATTGGGAGAGCGTTACCACGGTAACCAAATGCCCACTGCTAGTTACTCTCACACACAACATCGTCACTGAGTTGTGTGTCGGCTCCTTCGCATCCCTGCCTTGAACATCGGGAGGGAGAGCAGCCATTGTGAGAAACTTATTCATTAGTGTTATAGCTGCTATGCATTCGATGGAAACTATATCCCATATATCCCATATATCCCATATTCACAAGAGTGCTGAGAACTGATGACAAAAGCCCCATCGTATTGAAAGGACAAGGCATCTCAGATCATTTCTGCAAGGAACGAATTTCTTCACTTCTGCACAGCGGCTATAGAAGCTCCGGAACCCCCAGTGACCCGCGGCTGGGGTGGTGGCTAGTTTCACAAGCGTGACTGGAGCTCAGAACTCAATTACTAATATGGTTACACACTGTGTGCTTCTGTCCTCTACATTCCTCCTGCACAGACAGAGAAATCACACGCTCCACCCCCACTGCTAGGTTTGATGGATGAAGTAACCAGGACGAACCAAAAGTGAACACAGAACAACAATAAGTATAAAATTAGTAAGCAATATTGTATGCATGTGTATTCCAGAGGTGGAAAGTTCAGGTCTACAAAGTATGGATTCAGACCAAGGTTTTGTTTTTAACCAACCAGTTGAGTACTCTGTGACTGTGACTCTTTATATTGAACTGGTTGGTTGAAACAAAATCTTGGTCTGGATTTGCATTTTCTTAACCAGAACTTTCCACCTCTGAGCTGAACAGCACCATCGTCTAAAGAGAAATTGTTGATAGAACCTGATCCATGGAGGACCGGTGTGGGTGCAGGTTTTTGGGATGGCCTCTTAATCAGCCAATAGCAGTGGGTCCCCAGGACTGGAATCGAGAAGCACTGCTTTATTATTGGCTGACTGAGAGGCTATCTCAAAATCCTGCACCCACACCGGCCCTCCATGGATCAGGTTCCCCACTCCTGCCTTAAAGGCTCCTTGGCTCATCAGTGTTCGGTATGAGCGACTGCGCACCTGTTACTTCGCGGCACGTCGGCCCAGTGCAGCCAGAGATCCTGATCCTCACCCGTGTTCCCCAAGATGGCGGCTGTGGCCCCCTCTCTTCAGGGACTCCAGCAGTAACAGCCCATATGTGGGTGATATAAACCACACCGCAAGCAATCAGGCATCACTCGGGGGACCTATTCAGCCCGTACGGGGCCGGCAGCGCTCCAATTCTAGGAAAGCACTTCCAGGAAAACAGACGACGGAACATTCTGGAGGACTGCTGTCTACTTGCTCGGCTGGAAGGGATGTTGGGGGAAAAAAAAAAAGAATGAACCCAATAGATCATTGGTGTCAGATTGTGTTGTGCGAAGTACTTAATGATTCCATTCATTTCTGTGATTTACCTTGGAACCCCTGAATCCAAAATGGCTAATTCAACACAAGTTTGTATCGATTGGAAGTGGGTAATGTCAGAGGACAGAGGCAGCAGATTTTATTCACCAGGAACGAGGGATGAATATCTGCTTTTTGAGAAAAATCCCAGGGAAGTGGTGGGAGAATGACTGGGGTGGGTGAGGAGTACTGAGGCGGGGTCAGCCCTACATTTAATCAGCTTGCAAACAAATACTGCAATTACCACAGCGATGCGCAGTCTGTGCATGGGTCAGGAAGCGGCGAGAGAGCCGAGGGAGACCTTGTGGATCTGTAAATATCTCATATTATCTCCAGAAACATCACCGTGAGAGCCAGCAGCTCTGAGACATGGTGCTGTTCACAAACGACAGCAGCCTGTCCTCGTAAACAGCTATGAAGACTTACACAGACTGTAGCTGACACCTTTATCCACAGGGACTTTACCTGCACTTAAGGCAGGACCATGTGACCTTCTGCACCTTCCTGAAGAGCACCAGTGCAGCTCCCTTTCCACGCCTGACCTGGAACCCAGTGGGATCCGAGCTCATGTCCTCAACCACAGTTGATTACTGAGCTAACCTACGATTTCTGCTACTGACAGCTGCTTATCACACATTTAGTATCTTAACCCCAAATACAGAGAGAAAAAACTGCACGACAGCTATATTAATTAAGTTCACCAGTTGTGCCTTTTCCTTCAGATGCACTTAATCAGCCAGCGGTTTAAGATATACTAATCGATTAACCAACTGGTTTATGCATCACTCTAAGCTGCTTGAAAGAAAAATAAATATGATATCTCAAGAAGTGGGGAAATGCAATTCTATTCAGATTAAACTTCTGAGAACCTAATCAGTCCCATCCAGTATAGGTCAGGTCAGGTCAGTTCAGGTCAGGATGGGGAGCAGGCGCTGATGCAGCACAATTCCGCACCCACCACACGGCAAGACTCCTCAGGATCCTGACTGGCGAACTGGTGACTCTTTAAAGAGCAGAAGGAGAACCCAACGCAGCCGGAGAAGCAGCCATCCTGAGTCACTTAGTTATGGCTCACGGAGCAGGGCACGCATGTGGTGAGGGGTCCAAATCGTGTTTTCCGGAGCCCTCCATTTGGGCAGCGCCAAGGGCCTGGAAAGTGAGGTGTGCTCTGTGACATGGGGTCTGATTTAAGACTGCACTTTTAGATGTGAGGTCCCGTTAACTTAAAAAAAGAAAACTGTACCATTTGGTGAAAATAACAGTGAGTCATCAAGAAAAATGCGGTCTCTCCTAATACACAATGCACCAATGTGGACATTTTGACCGATAACGGGATTGATTCTACTATTATGTCCACTCTGCAGCACGCTGTTATTTTTTGAATGAAGGACACTCCATTGTTCGGTTTGCTTGTGAAATGCCAGGGCTAATAAACAAAAGGGATGGGATGGGAGACCACGTCCGTACTCACGAGGATCCACCGCACTGGCACACCGACTGGGAGGTTTACTGACTGCGTGGCAGCGGATGTGGATTTTCAGAGCTATGGCGAACACCACTGCCAGCCTACAGTGTCTGGGGATCACTGTCCACAAAGTCACCACCAGCGAGTTCAGCCAGGTAATGCCAACAGAAGCACTCACCATTTCCAACAGTGAGCTCCGTGCATCCACCCACTTACCTTGTACTAGGTTGAGAGGATGCTATGGACAATTTCAAATATTTAATTTTACCTTAGTTTTAACTTTATTGTTAACACTCCTTTCATATGACATAATATCCATACCACAAAGAAGCACATCTTGTAGCTTACAAATTCATGGAAGCACCATGTCATTTGAACAGGGTGCGAGGTTTCAGAATAAGACCAGAGGATGTGAGTAAAAACCTCCATTCAGACTGCAGACTCATCTGATCTACGGAGAAATTGCATTTGAAAACCCCAGGATATGAATACACTCATGAGAAAAGCACACTGAATCGCTGACATCTTCACAGAGGACGCCGGGCAAAGGAAATAAGGCTGATCTGGTCACATTTTAACATGATTTTCAGGTGAATTAAGTTTCTAATCGGCCTGACGACCGGCTCCCATAATACAATCGCAGTCCGCAGAGGATCACACACGCGGAATGTCTCAGATTCCGTACCTCACTGCGGACAGCCAGGTGTTATAACACAAAGACACGGTCATCTAAACCCAACCAGCATGACCCCCACGGGGTCAAGATCAAAAAGAGGTACAGCCAGTCCAGAGGACACATTTTCCCTCCATTTAGTGCAAAAAGCCTTTTTTTCCCACCAAAAAGTCTTGTGCTCAGTCATAAAAATGTCAGTTTCGATGACCTCATGAGTGTGAGCGACTGCTTCACACAGCAAATGGATGGAAAAAACGCAGGTTCTGAAAGTCTGGTTTAGCGTTGTTCTGCGTCACAGAGATAAGCCCAGCTCTTGCCAGGAGGCTGTGCCAGCTGTCACTGGGGACACGGCTCTGATCCCGGGCTGCACACAACCGCGGTACCACCGGTGCCACGGGGGGTCCGGCCTATGCCCGCCGTTCGGCTGTGGGTCCCGAGCATCCAGGGGAAACATTTAGACCTCAGCTCACTGGGCCAAACTGCAGCCTCGCTGGCAGAATCAAAGTCGCTTAACTGCGCAGTTCAGAGGTTCTGCAGGATGTGCAGCTACTAGCCACGTGAGCTTTTCGAACCTCCTGCTAGGTTCAGTGTCAGCATTTTCCACTCCGATTGGCACCATTTATGGACATTTGAGGAATACTGCCTTTACCACAGTGCTGAGATCATTAGTGATCACATGATCATCACACAGTGGGCTGGCAAGGGGGAATCTCAGAAATACACCCACAAGTGTATAATAAATATGTAAATATGTCAGAATAGCAGCTTTAATTCACTTTCTAAAGGAAATAAGTGACTGAACTAGAACTCACAGGGATTAGGCAATGTCATAGTCCCAAAATGCACTCACAAAAAAAAAAAAAAACTCACATGATTAGGGAAGTGTGCTTGTGAGGGAAAGGTTGCTGGATCGAATCCCTGACTGGCAAGGTACCACTGAGCTACCCTGACCACCCCCACACACCGCCCCCTAGGCTCTAAATAATAGCTGCCCACTGATATGTCACATATAGGTTAAATGCAAGGGGACACATATTTGTTGTTGCGCACAGTGTGTCAACAATGACAATTAATTACTTCACTTAAAAAAAACTACAATTCAGTCATATATACACCTTCTTTATCAAGCATTTATTGTGAATTAATATTTAGGCATAAAATACCTGCACATTGTCTGATAAATTAAGGAAAGGACTCTTAGAGGGAGGCACCCACACCCACCGGAGCTGCCTGCGGCTGTCTGTGTGCGGGAGTCCTCTTCTGAACACTCTCTCCATCAATGGCTATGCAAACATTTTTCTTCCTCCTACACAGGACTCAATGCAAACACTGATTCTTTGAATCACCAAAAATAGAACCATTATGCTCTAATGAGACGCTTTGCCTTCATGAATGAAACCACCCCGAAATAATAAAAACAAACACTAAACTGACCATGCTGTTAAACTGGCGATGAATTAATCTTTCGGCAGAACAAAGGGAAACAGGAAAGTGGCAAGCTGATATCATTCAGCGTCAGAGTTCAGGGTGCTGGGCTGAACACCGTCCACAATGAATTACTCAGCACAGAATCAAAACGCTTTTTAATCTGGCACACTAACACTCTACTGCTCTCGCTGCCCCGACTAAAAAGGACAATCTCGCATATTCTCCTTGACAGGACAGTCAGGAAATACCGAGAACGGAAACCCCAGGACAGTCCGCAGCCAAGGGCTGCACCCACAATCCTTTGCTGCAACAATACCCCTCTGGAAGTTGGTTCAATTTGTTTTCTGACATTTACGGGACACCAGCTCGGAAATTCCCAACAACACCGCCTCCCCCCGCTCGTCGACACCCATGCCTTCTGCAGCAGCGGCTGCTGTACAGTTAATTAGACTGCATCCCGAAACCGGCAGGCCTGTCGACGGACCAGAGTCAGCCGTGTTCCATTAACCGGCCCTTAACAGTGATAAATTGGGGCATGTTTCTACCCTCTCCCCCCTTAGGCCATCGACAGCAGTGCCCCAGAGGATGCGTGCAAGTTTCCCAGCATAGCATGCCAAACGGCACAGCCCGATACGGCCGGAAGATGGATCACGTGTGTTAGCAATGCTAAGCGCTTGCCCTTTCTGCTACCGCACTGGGGTACAGACCACCTTCTCTGGAACGACAAAGAGTCCCGTCCACCCCTTTACTCCATCCTCTAAGTACTACCGCTGCATGCCCGGACGAGGTAAAGCACCCAATGTCTGTTATTCTGCCACTTAAATCTATCCTAATTAAAAAGTACATAAGTTTTAAAATTAAACACATAACAGTGCTCAGTCTCCACCTCTGACCTCACGAAAATTGGAAAATTTATTTCAGCCAGGAAATGCCGGCGGGCAGGAAAATCAATATGCATTTTAGACCATGTTATCTGTAAAAGGTATGATAATTAAAAATATGAATCTTAAATAACAATGGTGGACAGGTCTAGCAGCAGAGTCTCAGGCTGCCCCGCTTCATAGCCTCTAGGGGGCGCCACAGGCATCGGTGCTGGTGCCAGACGGATAAACGGCAGGACTTTTTGTTACATCAGAACATAGACATCTCTTTGCTTACATAAATTCTCCTAAACAAGCGCAATCAGTTTGTACACTGCTGATGTTTCGCATACGCCAGTCGCATAAAACATATACACTGTGATTACACAGCAGTATTTAAATTATCGGCCGGCTTGCCTTCATCCTCCGAGGCAGGAAATTCATTAAAGCGACATTCTGTAAGATTTACTGTCACTCAGCATTCTTATGACAAACCAGCTGACTGGCACTAAATTACCGGAGGTGGAAAGTTCTTGTTGAGATTGTAAAAATCCAGACCAAGATTTTGTTTCAACCGACCAGTTGAGCATAAACAGTCATAGTCACAGAGTACTCAACTGGTCGGCTGAAACAAAATCTTGGTCTGGATTTGTACTTTCCGGACCCAAACTTCCTACATCTGTAAATTACCTATCCCGCTGGGTGCCTGGCCAGAGGGGGGTGGGATGCCCCCGCAAGGCTCATTCCTCCCAGGTTTCTACCTCCCTCTAAGGAAGTCTTTCCTCGCCTCTGTCGCCTCAGGCTGGCTCTCTGGGGACTTTGAGGCTGGGACTCCGTAACATGCTTTGTGACAATGTTCCCTGTATGAACAAAATTGAAGCAATGTGACAAAACAGCTATGTGATAAAACATCTACAGTGGTGCTTGAAAGTTTGTGAACCCTGTAGAATTGTCTACATTTATGCATAAATATGACCTTAAACATCATCAGATTTTCATCAGAAGTCCTCAAAGTAGATAAAGAGAACCCAGTTAAATAAATGAGACAAAATAGTCATTTGGTCAATTATTTATTGGGGAAAATGATCCAATATTACATATCTGTCAGTGGCAAAAGTATGTGAACCTTTCATTTCAGTGCCAGGTGTGACCTTTTGCAGCAATAACTGTAACTAAACATTTCCGGAAACTGTTAATCAGTCCTGCACATCGGCTTGGAGGAATCTTTGTTCATTCCTCCTTACAGAACAGTTTCAGCTCTGGGATGTTGGTGGGTTTCCTCGCATGAACTGCTCACCTCAGGTCCTTCCACAACACCTCAGTTGGATTAAGGTCAGGACTTTGACTAGGCCATTCCAAAACATTAACTTTATTCTTCCTTAACCATTCTTTGTTAGAACGACTTGTGTGCTTAGGTTTGTTGTCTTGTTGCATGACCCACTTTCTCTTGAGATTCGGTTCATGGTGTCCTGACGTTTTCCTTTAGTATTTGCTGGTATAATTCAGAAGTCATTGTTCCATCAATGATGGCAAACTGTCCTGGCCCAGATGCAGCAAAACAGGCCCAAATCATGATACTACCACCACCATGTTTCACAGATGGGATAAGGTACTTATGCTGGAATTCAGTGTTTTCCTGTCTCCAAACATAACGCTTCTCATTCAAACCAAAAAGCTCTATTTTGGTCTCATCCATCCACAAGACATTCTTCCAATAGCCTTCTGGCTTGTCCACCTGCAATTGCAAACTGCAGACGAGCAGCAATGTTCTTTTTGGAGAGCAGCTTTCTCCTTGCAACCCTGCCATGAGAACCATTGTCGTTCAGTGTTCTCCTGATTGTGGACTCATGAACATTAACATGTGCCAGTGCAAGAGAGGCTTTCAGTTGCGTAGCAGTTACCCTGGGGTCCTTTGTGACCTGGCCGACTATTACATGCCTTGCTCTTGGAGCGATCTTAGTTGGTCGACCACTGCTGGGGAGGGCAACAATGGTCTTAAATTTCCTCTATTTGTACACAATCTGTCTTACTATGGATTGGTGGAGTCTGAACTCTTTAGAGATGGTTTTGTAACCTTTCCCATCCTGATGAGCATCAACAACCCTATTTCTGAGGTCCTTAGTGATCTACTTTGTTCGTGCCATGATACAGTTCCACAAACATTTGTTAACACCTTGATAGATCCATGTTCTTTAAATAACATGGAGTGCCCACACACACCCGATCACATACTTTTGCCACTGACATACATATAATATTGGATCATTTTCCTCAATAAATAAATGACCAAGTGAAATATTTCTCATTTATTTGACTGGGTTCACTTTATCTGAATACTTTATATGAAAATCTGATGATGTTTCAGGTCATATTTATGCAGAAATGTAGACAATTCTATAGGGTTCACAAACTTTCAAGCACCACTGTATGTGTAGTTAACTGTAAAGATATGCATAACATACTTACAGTAGGGGTGTAATGGTGTACAAAATCCACGGTTCAGTAGCAACCCTTGGTTTTTGGTTCATGGTTTGGCGCAATTTTTGTACAGTGTTGAAAATATTTGTGTTGAAATTATTTATTATTAAAGCAGCAGACGCAAACTAAGGTAAGAACAGTTCTAAACCAAAGCCAATGTGTGTGTTGACATGTCTGAATAACAGAATTTAAGAGATACTTATTTGCAAGTTGCAAAAATAACTGCAAAAAAGTAATAAAAATTCTAAAATATAATATCATACCAATCATAATGAACTACATCCAGTGCTCTCTACTACTGAGTGTGATCGCATATCTGCAGCGATAAACAACCCTAAAGCCAGAGTTATTTTTTAGTCCAGTCTGAATTTCCTTGTAAAAACACCTTAAATGCCATAGGGAGACTAAGTTGTAGAGGCTGTTTCTGCTGTGCTGCACTCATACACAAACTGATGTCATCTCAAATGAGTTAGCATGCTGGATGAGTTTCTGGCAACATATCTGAGTCCGGTGTAACAGAGCCAACGGGCAGTCTTGGTCTCATCAACTACCCTCTCTCCAGCGCTGATGTAATTTATTGGGAAACCTAAATGGTCCAAAATTGATGAAAACTGACTGTAATCAGCATTAGCTGTGACCAACTGGCAGTCACAATTGTTGATCCACTTGTGGACTTAGGTTCCGCCTGTGTCAAGAAATGTATTCATTGGTTACAGCCCTTACAGGCGAAACAGTCTGGCATCAAAGACGTACATAAGCATCTTTCCCAGGAAGCTCCTGGCCTTCTTCCCATAAAAGATGGAGCACCTTGTGGACACAGAGGTGAAGCGATCAATCGTTACAGTAGAGTGGCAGAAAATCCCAGTTTTGGATTCCGCATGGCTCGGTGCCACTGGTTCCCTCAGGCGTGATCTGCCAGGAGGCACAGGTTGTGTCCTGGAGTGGGTGGCGGCCGCCGTGCTTTTTATTTTAATGAGCTGGTCTGTTAAAGTGCCTGATAAACTCCAGGGAGGCCGTCTCATTTCTCAGAAGAAATCATTTATACATTCGTTTCAAAATATCAATGCCATTAGCTGGTCATTCCTAGCACAGATTTTGAAACAGATATTACGTATAAACAGGTAAACTACTCCAACCATCCATCCCTCCCGCCCTCTCTCCATCCATCCGTCCATCTATCCGTCCATCCGTCCACCCATCCATGGATTCATCTTTTAAACACTGATCCTGGTCAGCTGCACAGGGAGTCTGACGTTTATCCCAGGCAGCAGTAGAGAAATGGCTGGTCACTCAATGGAGAAAATTATCCCCTACATAAAGGATACTGCATCAGTGCTGTACACACACAGTTAAAACCTCACACAGCTTCATATAACGTCAACATTTCACATTGTACTATCCAGCTCGATCCTGGGTGATTTCTTGCCAATATGAACCGGGTATGAAATTTCACTTCTAAAATGTCACTATCGATATCACTGACTGGCTGCTCTGTAAAGGCTAGGCATGCTCAGACCAAGCGAGAGTCTACTGTACGCACAAATGGAGGGTAATTACAGACGTGACGACTAAAAAAGATGCACGCTGGCTGAAAAAAAATACAAAATTCAAAGTGAGAGTGATATCAAAAACTGAAATGTCACTTCAGCAGAAGGCAAAATGTGTTCATGTCTGGAATGCATCTGCATAAGACGGTGATGGAGAGTCCAAATGATTATAAACTGAAGCGCTGGTGGCGAAAAAGAAGAGAAGGTTAGAGGAATCTTGAGCCGTAGTTTATCATGCTCACAGCTTGAGGTGTCATTTCAGCGATCAGACTCAGTAACACATCACCCAACGTTTCCCCGCTTTTTCTGGAAATCTGTTAATTGATTTTCTTGTTTGCCTTCTTTCACCGTGGAAGTGTTTCAGAGCTACGACAGCCGAATCATCGTCGACTCCGGCTGAAACTGAAAAACGCGGAGCGCCGATACGGATACGGCGGAGCCTCGTAGCGCCGCGCAGCCCTAACCACGGCAATGTATTCCGTGCGTCGCCGGGGCCAGCGCTAACTTCTCGTGGACCCCCCGCATAATTGGACACTTACATGCACGGAGCCGCTCTGCTTACAGTCATTAGAGGAGACGGGCCTTCTGGCAGACCGCAATTAGTGAGCGGCGCCCCCACCGGGATGAAAGCGGCCGCTCGCGTGTTAGCCAGCGCCAAGACCCCCACCCCCCAGAGTCCGAGCGAGTCTGCACTTCACAGGGGCCCTTCAGAGGCTGAGCATAAACGCCTCCGACACGTCTTTGCTTGCCGCTCGCAAGCCCTCAGCGATTGCTCCCTTTCAGCATGCCGCCACCCTTGACTGCTGCACGCTTGTGCACATCTCCCACAGCAGTGCTCCCCCGGTGGTAAATCGCTGACATTGCGCTTGACGGCGAAAAATCTCCACCGGACCACCCTGCGCTCTGATGTTTCCCACCCTGTTAGTTATCTCCTTCTCCAGTCCAGGCCAGTAAACAGCATGTGGCTACACGGCTATCATTCAGCAATACATTTATTATCCTTTATATCATCCTGGATGATATTTGCTCGTGCCTGACATTATTTTTTTGCGCTTTTTATTTCAGCGAGCAGATGTTTGTTTCCAGGGTGACTTGCGGTCATAATATACACATAATCCCCCCTAAATCTGCTGGATATTTGCACAGGCGATATCTCCGGCATCTAGCTGCGTGATGGCAGGGAGCTGCGGTCTGTTTTTGCCATGATCTCAGCAAAATCCGCAGACGCGCACTCCCGCGTGCGAGCTTCACTGCTTCTCACGATTTTATCATGTTTAAATACGGATAAAAATACCACCAGTCTGCCTACAAAGTGGCCCTTTGTCCTTCATCAAGTGCCGCCTAGGGGAGGAGAGGTCACAAAAAATACCTGCTAGTATATGCAAAAAGTGCTTAAAAGGAGAGGAAACTATTTAATAAACATATTCATTTCCCTGAACCTCTAAAAGACTATAAATAAAAGATCCGTGGTTCAGACACATCCAGCAACATAATGGGACTTTTTAAAAAATTTATCGTTAAACAGAAAAGTCACATGTCACGGTTCCCAGGTGGCATGGGTGAAATGCGAGCATGGTGCACGCCCTGACAGAACAGCAATACAGGTGACACATATAGGCTGAAATCTGTTTCACGTTTAAATTTCCAGGAAAACTGGACAAGGTTTGTAATACCAGATCATGTCACAGATGAAAGGAAACCAGACACGATAATCGAAATCGATGTCCGGGCCCAAAAACTGGACTGTATTCAATTCAATTCAATTTTATTTATACAGCGCTTTTAACAACAGTCATTGTCACAAAGCACTTTACATTTAACCGGCCAGAATCCCACCAAGCAAGCCCGCGGCAACTGTATCATTTACCGTATAAATATTTTAGAACATTCGGCAGACATTAACAGAAGACTAATTTTATATTTGTAGGCTACTGGATGCCTAAATTCCCTTCAGGATCAATAAAGTATCATCCATCCATCCATCCATCCATCTAATATGGCTATCACTCCAAAACACAATGAAAACTTATGGATGTACATTTAGAAGGAAAAGCCATGGCGCAAGACGGATGGAAGCGGCGAGCAGAGATGGGTCAAGCAGATCTGCATCCCATCAAGGTGGGAGGGGCTGTCAGTCACACATGCTCCATCCTGTCCCAGCAGCTCCTGTGAGGCCGCGAGCCTCCCTCCCTACACTCTCTTTATGACAGCTCACACCCTGTCAGGGCTGATCTCCATTGCTCTAGGGGAGACGCCCTTGTAATATTTTACTGAGGCTTAAATCAAGCCCATAGGCCTTGTGCTTCTGCAAAACGCCGATGTATGTCATCAGAGAAGACATGCGTATCAATTTCACTCCGCTGCTCCCCCTGTCCGTGATTGTCACTCTTTCCGGCAAACGTCCAAAAAAAAGAAAACATGACGCATGAATAACTGGCAGAATTTTATGCAGTCAGAATCGTACGTTCGTACAGTAGTTTCGAGAAACAGGGGCTGGTAAGGATTGGTAACTGCCCACCGTTGTACCGTTTCAGATCTTAAATCCTGTGAATACAGCTTGAATGAATGAGACATTTACATCTATTTAGCAGGTATTTTTTTTCTTTTTTTCAAAGCAATGTACAAGTGAGGATCAGAGAACAGGGTCAGAAAATGGAACTGGAAGCTGTGACCTTCCTATCACAGGCGCAGAGGTCAAACCCACAGGACGACACCTCTGAGTCCCTGAAGTTCATACCTATTTGTCTGAATATGACATTCAGTCCCAAGAGTGGTCATGCATTCTCAGACCCTTTTAATGTAGGCATCATGTGACATTTACCCCCCCCCCTTGCTGGGAGGTCCAAAGACAGCTGGCAGCAACAGGCAGCAGCAGAGGCATCTTGGGGTGACTTGACCGGTGCTTGGGGTTCTGACCGGTGCCCGGCGGGACAGTGAGACAGACCGGGGCTGCACTGCTGGTGACAGATGGCCAGAGGCTCATGGAGCAATAATCCCTCTGGTCTGAGGGACAGTAATGCACAGAGGTGGACATTTCAGATCCAGAAAGTAAAAATCCAGACCCAGATTTTATTTCAACCAACCAGTGATGCATAAAGAGTAACATTCATAGAGTATTCAATTGGTTGGTTGAAACAAAATCCTGGTGTGGATTTTTACTTTCTGGACCTGAAAAGTCCAGCTCTGGTAATGCAGACCATCAGTGGCTCTGCTATAGGAGGAATATGCTGCCTGGTGCTGCCATAACAGCCAGCAGCAGAAACTATAGCTCATGCAGAGTAGAACAAATTTGTTTGTGCTTAATCTATACAACAAGCAGCCTATTCATGAACCAGGCATAGCCCACTTTTGTGTACAGTATAAGATGCTTGCAGAAGTTCAGTAAACCACTAATAAACCCAAAGACCGCTTATAATATCCTAGCTCAGAGCCAGGGGCAGACTGGTAGGCGGGGCAACCAGGGCAGCTGCCCCAGGGCCCCCCAGCGACGTTGATGGCCCCTCTGCCAACTACAAATGTCACATATATACAAAATCTTCATGAGGAATCTGCTGCTGACGTCATGCATATTATATGGATTCATGACATGCTACTTTTATATCTCTCATTTTTATGTATACAAACTCCTTATGGTGGGAGTCAACACTAATAATATTTGGCACAGTACTTAAAACAAGTTTGAAACAACATAATAATCTGTAATGTTTTCAGTCAGACTATGTTGTCAGGGTGTGTATTTAACGAAAAAAGCATATTTGTGGAATTTGCTAACTACTGCAATGCATGATGGGTATGATGTGATATCTGAAGGCTACTTAAATTTCATCATCTGCAACTGCTGCAACTGGCATTGGCAGAGCCTAGGTGTGAATTTTGACCCAGGGCGCAATGTACGGCTGTTCTACCACCGCTTACAGCCCATACTGGACACATCCCATTGATTGTTGACGTCCTGCTCTGGAGGCTGGAAGGCTTCCTGTACCTGGTGAGCATCCACTACTTCTGCAGGAGAACCACCATTCTATGGTAATCAGAGCCAGAACAACACCCTGCCAGCCCATCCAGCCTATTAAAATTCTCCAAATGAGTAAAAGAGCACATCACCTTAAGAGCTCCACAGCTTGTTTACTAGCGGGCAGAACGGCGGTCTGACCACTGTCGGGGGAAGTGATTCCGCTCGAAAACACGGCGGAACCAAGCTTTGAAATTCCCATCAGCCCCCTGATGCCGGCATCCTGGCAACTCTGGCTTCTCCACACTTTCATCATACCATTGCTCTCTATTTTCCAAACATCAAAGTGCAGTTGGTGCATGAAGCAGAAATAATGATTTAAAAAAAAAAAAAAAACGCTACGACTACTGCACACATCTGAAATTATTTAACAGTAGAAAACCGGCAAGTATTTGAGAAAGTAATTGTGAGCAAATGTAAATGATGTTTATTAAGGTGCAAACGGGAGATGGACGTCGTGTGAGCGGTCAAGGGCACAGGGGTTAAGCCTATGCCAAAGCAAACTCGTTCGCAGGTCCTTTAATGGAAGCCATACCAGCAGGACTGCAGAGGACACGGCTGACGTTCCTGCCGTCATTATTGCTCACCTCTGACTGAGCGCTAAGACGAAATACCGGTGACACCTAATGAGCTCCTGAAGGAGCGACGTGAAGGAGGGGAAAAGTGCCTTAATGCTTCGAGAAGGGTCTGATGCTACAAGGGCGACAGATGGAGTAGGAAATGCCAGTCTCTCTCCACCCGGAGCCTCTTCCAAAAACATGGAGACATCCGCTGCCCTCCTTCTTTGGGTATGGGGGGTCACTGGATGGGGTCACTGGATGGGGTCACTGGATGCACGGAACCTTCCCTGAGGCGGCTGCTACTACTGCCTGCACATAAAACCGATCGCATCACTGATTTACTCGCACGTTGATCTGCCATCCTCCCCTGTAAACGCGTGCTTTTGAGGCTTTAACATGTTACAACACGGTGGTTATAATGGCTGTGAAACACAGTCTATCCGATGCTAGCATATCCAATCCAGGAAAACCCAAAATGCCAAAAGGACGCTACGGTAGAACGCGGTCAATGTGCCGAAAAAATGAAGGAAGAGAATCATCGCTCAATAGATTTCACTGAATCGGGCGCAGGTGAAAGGCTTCCTTTTTATTTATGTCCCTGAAATAGACACTGCTTTCATTTTCAGAGGAAAAAAATAAAACATTAAAGACTTAATTAGCATATCAGGCCATGCCACTATACGCTGAGGCTGCATTCGAATAACAGTATCCAGGGTGCAGTCACTACTGCAACCACCTCGTGCTCAATTAGGACTTATCTGAAAACCCGCCGCTTCCTGAACAGCTCCTGCTTATTACAGGTATTGATCTGGAAATCAGCGTGACTGCATAATTACCAGCAGGCGGGGCTGTCTCGCAGAGTGCCTGCGCACTCAGCAGCCGTCGCAGCACAGATATCCATGTCGGCCTTTAAAGTCTCGCTTTTATGACTGTATTTTGACTCTGGAGCAGCGCCGCGTTCGTTAGCGTCTCCTGACTGACAGTCGCAGTCACACCGAAGAGTGCGCACATTTTCGTATAACGAGACGCTGACAAAAACAAGGCCAGCTATCACAGAACACCTAATCTCTCCTGTCAGGCATCACAAGGACAGCACTTGCAGACAAAATACGACATTATTTTACTGCGCATTTATTAGCTACCTAAGTAGCTTCAATATAAAAGCCAGAGTTGTACCACCATTTTCTTTTTTACAACTACATATACATACATTTAAAAACAAAAACACCAATCACCTGCACGTTTTAAGATCTTCGGTGTGTTAAGCAATGTTGACTGGATATCACAGCCGTAACACATGGTTCCTGATATTTAAACCAAACCTAAACACAAATTACAGATTTACAGATTTAAAATATTCAGTCCTAAAATGAGTTGAGCTCCTATTCATGTCCTATATATTCATATATATTTCAAGGCGTTATAAAAATATGTAAATATTCAATGCATGAGTATATACAACAACATGAACATTTAGTAAGGAGCTGGAACCTGATGGGATACAAAAAGGAATCAGTCTTGTTAAATCCTCCCATGCAGCAAGTTCAGACCCCACACACTTCTGGGTCTCATTTCCTCTGCGAAAACAACCAAAGCAGCCAAAGTAACGTAATTGCCATGAGGACATCTGGACCACTGGCATGGGGGACTGGACCCAAGCTGAAATTACATGGAGGCCAGCAAGTGGGAACCGAGCAAGAGAACATTACAGCATCTGTTACAGGCGTCACATGTAAGGCACCTACCTTGAAGGGGAACCCAGCACAGTGAGAAGCACCGAAAGTCAACATCCTTAACATGATCTAACTTAAATAAAAAGGTTGCCTGCTGTGCAGAGAACTTAAACTTTTCAAAACAAGCCATCCTGTGGAGAAACAAGGAAAACTGTGGCCAACCTCAAAATTCTACGAACCCAGGAGCCTTGGCAGACATCAACAACATCAGAAACAGCACAAAGGAAAATAAGGGGTGAAAACCTGGCGCATTTACCCAAAAGACGCCGACCTCCACTTTCGACAGGGGTAACTTCTTCCGCACAGTGGGGAAATGAGGTCGTCTGGGCAGCCTGTGACCCCGACTGGCAAAGAAGCGTGTCGCCTTCAGAGGGAGAGAGAGGGAGAGAGAGAGACATTCAGACATTCAGCTGCAGCGCGGCACAGACGCGGTGAGCGGGTGCGAGGCCACGATCCCGGCGAGCGGCCCCCGCGCAGATGGGAGGCTCGATGTGGCACGCGCCGGGGAACAGGCATCTATTTCAGGCGCGCTACGCTAATTAGCACGATAAAGCAATACGCTCGGGTGCTCAGACAAATTACTTTCTGTCCTCCTCGTTATTCAATTATACATAATGAGCTGCCGCTGGCCCCCGCCGACGAAAAGGCGGGAACTGCTGATAAAAATTACAGGGTAAACAAGTGTCGAAACCTTCGGGGCTGCGTGGCTATCTCAGCGGGCCGCATTTTAGGGAAAGGGCCTTCATCATGTACACGTCCGCTTGCCAAACCTGCCTAAGCAGCATGGTTACTGTCAATCCTCTGCGGAGTGGCAGGGCGCAGGGGGAGCCCGGGCGACAATGGAGAGGACCCACGGCAACGAGACGCAGGATGGGCTGGGCGCCAGTCAGGGCGAAGCAGATCAGGGGACTGCTGTAAGAAGGCCGCTAACAAGAATGGGATAAAGCCCAGGTGAGCGCCGAATCAACGGAGAATCGACGAAGACAGTTGGGCAGGTTTAATGCCTATAGGGGGACCTCGGTCAGCTGATGTTCATTAGCCAATCAGGGCACTGCGTAAACAAACGAGAGTGGAAAGAGGTCACGGGTCACACGGGGCTCCCAATCAGGTACAATCGTCCTGCCTCCCCCCCAAGACTGTTCTGCCTCAGGCGAAGCACAAACCCAGACTCTTTTTACATGGGATAATGACACCAACTTTCAACCAGAAGACTGTCGGTTCGAGACCTGTTTAGGCCAGCTGTACTTATCCTTAGCTACTCCGATAGGAAGAGAAATATTTAAGAAGATCACACACACACACACACACACACACACACACACACACACACACACACAGTGTGTATCTGTGTATATCTCATTTATTTATTTGATTCAGCTTGATTTCTTTTACTGCTGCTTTTACTGTAAAGATTTTGCTGTTCCAGTCTGCCTGGTGGTGTCTCTCAGTTGCCAATGCTGTGCAAATGTGTGATTGTGAGTTTGATGGAGAAGCTTTGTGTCCAGGGTGGCCCCCAGCCTTGTGTCCTGATGTCAGAGGCACCAGTCCCCCCTTTTCAAGAAGTAAATAAAAATGAAACTTTTTATGTTTGATGCATTATATAAGGTATAAGACATAATTGTATTCTGTGTCAAATTCAACTGGTATGGAAGCAACTCTATAATGCAACAGCTTTGCGTAGGAACAATTAGAATAATTATCCTTTTGAAGAGCTACTGAGTATATTCAGACTGACAATCCTCACACACTAAGGGCCTTGCTCAAGGACCCGCAGACGTGCTGAGGCTGGGTTTGAACGGGCAACCTTGTGATTACAGGCACACAGGCTTAGCCCACTGAGCCACACGCTGCCCCCTAATGGTGATATTCTTGGTGCTTACATTCCTTAAAACTATCAAAAAACAAAAATTCTCTACAGGTCATACATCCTGTTGCTGTGATTACTTGGGATCCCATTTTGGGTTTATGTAAAGTAACCGCCCGCTGTTTTGATAGGTAGAACCACTGGGTCGTGTGTCTGGAGAATTGAATTAAGCTTCCTTTTGGGAAGAGAAAGCAAATGCCGGCCTGTCAGAGAGTCTGCGGGCTGCGGTGTTGGGAGGAAGCGGGAAAAGCGGCTTGTTTTCTGCAGCACCCGAACCTGTAATGTGTGGCCCAGCCGGAATAACGTTGGTCTCAGGCAGAATGCCACAGCTAGCTAAGTTACCCTGAGAGCAGGGAGGGCCGTTAAACAAACGAACAGGCATCACAGCGGGCAGCCAAACAGGCATCACAGCGGGCAGCTAAACAGGCGTCACAGCAGCCGACCGCAGGCCCTGCCACGTAGCATTTTTGAACCTCTGTTTTGTCATGGTTTCCTGTACCAATCAGCAGCGCTGCGACTCTCTCCGGTTTCTGGCTTCGGTTACATTATCCACCAGGCAGGCTACTGTCCATCTTTAACAGCTGCTGTAAAAACCACGTTTTCCTGTCTCACTGAGAGGCAGATGTGAGGCTATATCCCACTGCTATTTCCCTCCCTTTGTATAACAGCTCTCCCATTCCATTCTCATCCGGTGTACTCTGTTTTTAGTAATTGGTGACAAACAGATATTTATATATATATATAAGCACAATCACCCACATTTTCCTTTATCAGAAAATAAGTGTTACAGGCATGCCAGAAGAGCAGTCAACAATACCAAAGTGCCTTGTAAATAGTTAATGCATCTACTGACAGGCAGAGCGGATCAGACACAGAACCACTTCCCAGCTGCAGAACCTGCTGATGGCGAGCAGCCGGAAAGGTCTCTGCGTGTTCCCATGCCGAGCTGCACGTTTTAGTCCGGTCAAAAAATGGGTTTGGTAACAATAACAATCTTTCAATTAACTGGAGTCTGTCGTAACAGGATTTAATCCAAACAGATGGAATATTTCCACTTTATACCACCTGATATGGAAAGGTGACTGAATGGAGGGCTGACCCGCACACCGCCATTTCTCCCTGCTCAATTATTAATTTACAAATGCTAATCTTACCCACTCGCCCCCTCCCCCCCCCCCC
>JAODJW010000127.1:25448788-25460284 GCA_026777045.1 Hyperopisus bebe | reverse complement strand
CCACCCCAGTCCCTTTGTCCCGTAGCGCCAGGGCATTAAGCACCTCGAAACGTAAATTATTCAAATTTTATTCATTCTCGCCGTTATAAATTTTTGATACGCATAGCAAATAAAAGGACGTCTGTGAAAGTCAACCTTCAAGGCCTGTCCCTGAAACGTTAGCTATTAACGCTAACAGCGAGCGGCTGCGACGGGGAGGGTGGGAATAAGCCGACGCTGACAGACGCCATGCCGGGGAAGGCGATAAGCACACGGGGCGGGGGGGGGGGGCAGCCGCCGCGGCTCTTCGGTGACCCTCGGTTTGAGCCGATAATCAGGCATACTTCAGGGTTAAGTCCGGCAGAGATTTCTCTTGCTATCGCGGGAGAGCAGGTTCACAGTTACGTAACCGTGATGACTGGGCACTCTGGCGCTGCGACCTCGAGTGTCTCTGGAGGTTCACAAGAGCGTGACGCAACACCCAGATTAGAGGTATTAAAAGACTAATTGTACTTGGCAGCAGTGCATGCACAGTGCTCTTACCCCTACCAAAGATGGCTGCAGTGCCAACTAATCGCCCCCCAGCATCCCTCCCCCCCCACCTAACATACACCCATGACCAACAAACATCAATCCAGGGTTTATCTTGCAATACGCACGCACACACAGATTCCGAGACTATAAATGTTCATTAACATAGAAGGACAACACTGGCTGTTGTAGCACACATTCGATTTATTATGACTGCCGGTAATTAACCTTACGGCCAAACGAAGGTCACGACCCTGAGGTAAGCAGCCATTAGTCGTGCAAGCCAAGCTCGGTCTACTGATATCGATTTGAGTGAAATGTAAACACTCAGAGTCCTTTGATCCAAGAACAGGAAAACGGTGACCCAGGGAAGAAAAACAAAATGAAAGTATAGTACTAACAGGGTCGGCGCCGGGGAAAAGGCCACATTTCTCCCTCTGATTAAACCTCAGAGCGTTTCACATCTTGAAGTAGACGGCAGGGTGACTCCGAGGCCTGACACCCTGGTCAGCTATCCATAAAGCGCAGCCCAGCCAAGGCAGACATGCTTACCATATACTGTACCTACCTTACCATATACTGTACCTACCTTACCATATACTGTACCTACAGTACCTTACCATATACTGTACCTACCTTACCATATACTGTACCTACCTTACCATATACCGTACCTACCTTACCATATACAATACTGTGTGAAAGTCTTAGGCAATCAAATGAAATGTTTAAAGCTATTTAGACATTTAAGAGTAACACAAAAAACTAACAGGAATTTCTTCTCTTCTCTGAACAGTTAGATATCTTGCTGGATAGCTAGAAGAACATGTCAATGCCAAGCCTCTCATCAAGGGCACCTCAGCCATTCCATATATTTGTTAAATTTCACCGCCAGCTGACTTAATGAATTAGTTAAATTTAGTTTGAAAAAGTCAATGAGATATTGACTAGCCATATAAGGTGGGCTAGAGGTCAAGTCAAATAGAACATGACTGTATCGGATGGTTGCTGCAAACACTGGGATGACTTCAGGAGAGCTAAGCTGACACTCTTCGACAGACAATATCATACTTTTACACCAACCTAAAAATCATTTAAACATCATTTTCCTAGACTGCCTAAGAATTTTGCACAGTACTGTACCTCTCATTCCACAGAAGCAATGCGAAACAAAACAAACAAACAAACACACACACAAAACAAAACAAACACATGAGACATGCGCTTTAAAAAGTGTGGTTTCATGAATGAGATCGTTTGACTTGTTTTTCTGATCTGAATGCTGACTTGACTCATATGTCGTCTTGTTGGGGTGGTTCAGAGGGCTTCACCACAGCCTCACAAACCCCCAGGGCAGTGGGTTCAAATTGTGTCTCCGCTCAGTGTGTGGAGTCTGTATTTTTGCACCCCATCACAGTGTTTTTCGTAATGGATATTCCAGTGAACTCCCCTGTCCCAAACACATCAAGTGAGCTGACATCTCTTAAATACCTAAAGGGGCTGTGACTTGGTGTGAATTAGGAACTGGTGTCCCTCTGGGGCTGTACCCAAACAGGGTGGTGCACAACGCTTTCCGCTGCAGACTCCAGACCCCCCATAACTCTTGGATAAGACCGACACATGGATGGATGGATGAATGTCTTCCTGTGTTCAGGGACACTTTAAGATTCAAGGTTCAGGAATGACGCTTCTTAGATATGACAGATAACAGAACAACTGGGAATCTTTATTTTTTCTGCCAGCGTCAAACACCACATGCCACAGAATCAGGCAAAGGGTATTATATTTGTTTATCCAGTAAAATGAGGGAGCATAATTACTATTTAATGGACAAAATTTTTCCCAACATGCAAGGAGATTTGCAGTTTCCTCATAAGTTTCATTATATCCATTATACAATCTATATGCATATTATTATTATTTATATAATTTACAGTATATTCAGCTGGTGAAGTCATGGAGATTTGAAGTACTTAAGCATGCCATATATTTACTAGAAACACACACACACACTATATATATATATATATATATACAGTATATATAAAAAAAAAATTCCCAATTGATCACACAATTTTTTTTAAAGTGTGGGCAGTTTTGGATGCATAATTCATGAAAAGTTTCTCGTTTGAAATTATGATAATCTAAAATGTGATAATCTTCGCATGAAAACAGAAAAACAGGCACAACAGTCTCTCTCACACTTTGTTTTTCCATACTTAAATTATTCAGCATTGACAATTGTTTTGATAAACTCACTAACGTTTCTTATTTTAATATGCAGACAAATTCCTTCAGTTTGAGAACTATAAAATTCACAACAGGACACTTTTCTGAGCTTATGATCGATGAGGTCATCCCCAACATGTCACTTTTTATCATGACTTTGGCAGTCCTGTCATCTCCCAGATCCTGTACATAAAACACGCAACAAACAACATTTGTGTCATTTCCGTGTGAATCCATCGCCTTACAGACGTTTCACATGCTCCTGAGTGTCTCTCTAAATGTGAGACTCCAGCAATTTTGGTCGCCGCAAAACTTTTTAAAAAGATATGGCTGTCATGATCCATCCTGTCCATTCCCTGGTATGACCCGCAGGGGTCGGTGCTGGTACCAGCAGTGTCTTGTTCGTAATCTGGTCACAGCTCAGCCTGCCGGCTCTTCGCAACTCGCTGCGGCTCCCCACTCTGGAGGAAGTGGGCTGTGCCCATGGCTACTGCCTCACCTGACCAGATGCCCCTAGAGCCTGGCCCAGGAGACCCCGTCAGCACACCCAGCCCAGGAGAGGCTGCTGCCGTGCCTTCAGAGTCCGTCTTCACCTCTGGTGCATCTCTAGAGTACATCTTTGCCTTGGCTGCACCTCCAGAGCCTGGCTCAGAAGGGGCTGCTGCTCTGTCAGTTCCAGAGTCCCGCCTATAGGGGTATACACCGCCTAATCCTTCAGAGCCCGGCCCGGGAGGGGCCTTGCAGTCCAGGTCCTGGGTCACTGACCCAGGGGGGACCCACGCTCCAGGCTTCCAGCCCAGAGAGAGCTTCCACACTTGTGCTCCGCCTGCATCCCAGGCTCCTAGGCCCATGAGAGCCGCTCTGCCAGAGACACGGGCTCCCAGTCCAAGAGGGGCCGCATCACCCTCAGCTGGTCCGGCAGCAGCCATGTTGCCCAAACCTGACCCAGGAGACGCCGTGCCACGTGCGTTCGACCCAGCAGAGACCACTCCTCCGGTCGGGACACTGCTCTGAGCTGCTCGGCCTACTCTCTTTCGGCTACTCCCTGCTCGCCTCCACGTGCCCCGGCTGCGCTCTATTCGCCTCCTGCCATTCCATGGGCTCCAGCCACGCCTCCTGTTGTTTCATCAGTGTCCATCATGTCTTCTGGTGTCCTGCTGGCGCCCGCCCCGTCTCCTCATGTCCCACCGGCGTCTATCTCGTCACCCGTTGTCCTGCTGGTACCTGCTTTCTCTCCTGCCGTCGCCTTGGAAGTCTCCTCGCCACCTCCTGGCTTGTCACTGGCAGTCACCTCCTCTCTTGCAAGCCGCCGCCACCCTGACATCCGACTCCTTGGCCGTCACCAGGCCAGAGGGGATTGATTTGGAAGATACGCTTCTGAAAGACTTTCAGCCTTGCCCCGAGTCCCGCTCCATGGGCCCCTTCCTCAGCCCGAGGCTTGGGCCAATCCTGTCCTCGGCCACTGATATCAGCTGGGGCTCAAGAGAGGGGCTGGTCAAGTCTCTGTCTCCCAAAGGGCGAGACAGGGGCACACCATCCATGTCAGCTGCCCAGAACCCCACTCACGCAATGATGACCGCCCAGGCCCCTCTGCTGAGGGAACCAGTGGAGCCCTCCTCCTCCAGCCCTGCTGTCCCCTCTGTGCCCTCTGGCCCCACCGGCCTTCCAACGCCTTTCAGTCCTGCGATCTGTACAGGTCCCACCGCACCCGTGGACGGGCCCAGGAGGGTCTACGTCACAGGATCACCGCTGAGCTCCACAGAGCCCGGAAGCCTCCCAGCTTCCTCTGCTTGCGTTATCCTGTCCTGCCTCTGTTTTCCCCTGGTCTCTGTCCCCTGTGGCTCCCTCTTAAGACGCCACCCCTGTCTCTGTTGCCCCTTCATTTGTTCATCCTGTCCTGGAAAGTATCATGGTGGTTGTCCCTCCTGCAGCCCTTCTGGTCCCTGGTACTACCTGCCTTTTCTCTGCCCCTAGTCCAGCTGTGTGTCCTGTTCTGTGCTGTGCCTCTTCAGTTTTACCCATGTTACTGGTCTGGTCCAGCGTCTTGTGTTTGTTTTCTCGGTGCCATCGTGGTTAGGTTTCTGTCCCTTATGTCCAGTTCCTGACCCTGTCTGGGGTATGTAGTATATGTTTTGTCAGTCCAGCCGTGGCCTGTCTTGTCTTGGGTCCCGTCTGCTCCGTCCAGGTTGTGGTGGTGTCTCATACACCTGGACAGCATCCTTTTGGGCATGTCATGACCTGTCCTGTCCAGGTTATGACCAGCTGGGGTCGCTGCTGGTCCTCCCTAACCCTCCTGCTTTCCTCCCAATTGTGCCTTTTTTGTAATTTCTGATCCTAATCTGGTAAACATCAACACCTGCATTGTATCAGTCCCTTGTTAATCCCGTATACACATGCTTCCCACTCCTGTGTTCCCCAGCCTGTTTATTAACGTCAGTCCTCCTGCTGCCTGTGCCCATCCCAGAGTCAGTCTTCCCTTTTTGACCCCTCAGGTCCCTGTTGGTTTCCCCACTCCTGTTTTGTTAATAAAGCCCCTTTCATTCTCCTGACGCCTACACTTTGTTTTTTTTTTGTTTTTTTTGAGCCCTTTGTTTCTCACAACGTGACACTGTCAAACATAGAACTGTATTAAAGAACCAAGAAAAATTGATAGATAATCCTGTCTAGGAGTAACTATGTATTCCATATGGAATGTTTGTGCAGGTTAATTTCAGAGTATAAGTCAGAACTGCATCAAAACAAAGAAATCCATCCTTAAAAATGTAGTTACTATTACTGGTTGACAAGATTAATTACGTCGCAAGAGCATTTTAAGGAAATACTATTTGCCACTGTAAGAATTTAAAACTATATAGCTATACTAGCTGAGAACATTTCACCTGAAAAATATAAATTACATACTTGTAATGGTTTACACATTACACACTACTCTGGATTTTAATCATGGTTTAATTAAAAGAGTAACTAGAACTCACATCATGCAGAAACTGCCCTGCACTACTGTCACATCCTGTTCTCAGGCTGCAATTTTCTGGTTTGACCCTTATGGCCTCGAAAATGAGTCAAGATGACCTGTATTTAAATTGGTCTCATGGCCTCTGGAAATGGACTGAAATTATTATTTAAGCTAAATGTTGATGTATTGCATAAGGCAGGTTTCATTTTCAAACAATATAATTCACAAGCAGTTTTTATTGTAAGTCTTAATGACCTTTACTGACTGAGCTAAACTGATTTTAGGAGAGACCCAGAGTTTTCTATCAAAGTATAAAATAAGGTTCAATATTGTGACCTTTCGATTCTGAGTCACTCTTAGACACAGCCACAAACTTCACTCTCATACAAAGCCACCCGCCTCACTCTCACACACAGCCACCCGCCTCACTCTCACACAGGCACCCGCCTCACTCTCACACAGTCAACCGCCTCACTCTCACACAGGCACCCGCCTCACTCTCACACAGGCACCCGCCTCACTCTCACACAGGCACCCGCCTCACTCTCACACACAGCCACCTACCCACCTTGCTCTCATGCATAGCCATTAACATCACTCTGACATTCAGCCAATGACTCACATCTCACTCTTATACACAGCCACTCTCATCACTCTCACACACAGCCACACTCACATCACTCTCACACACAGCCAGACACCCACCCCACTCTTCCAACCAGCCACCCCCCTTACTCTCACACACAACCAGACACCTGCCTCACTCTTCCAGCCAACCACCTGCCTCAGTCTCACACACAACCACCCACCTCACCCTCATACACAGTAACCCGGCTCACTCTCATACACAGCCACCTGCCTCACTTAGATACAGCCATCTACATAATTTGTCTGTCGATAACCTAATTTCTGAACTGAATACCTAAAAAAAACAACCAAATGTGAACCATAACAGTGAACAAATAATTTTCAAGTAACACCCATCTGGACTTTTAAAGCTTAAATGGGCAAAAAGACTCATGGCCAGCTGCAATGATGAGTCAGCACTGCTGACCGAATGCAATATCAGGTGATAAACGACATGTGACATTTACCATGAAACAGCTCAGACTCACTTTCACCTACTCACACTATTATTGATGATCATTTAAAAAAATTAGATTTCTTTGATTGAATGGATAGTGAACTAAATAAACACAATTAGATGATAAAGATAATAAGGATAATTAACTTCATGCAGACTTTCTCACACACCGTATTACAAACACTAATCAAAGAGGTTAAAAGGGTATGAGAATAAAGAAGAGCCCGTTACTTCTAATGAAAATCCTCATAACTATTCCAAGCCAAACTCTTTGAAACAGCACTAGCAGTAAAACAAATTCACTCATGTTACAGGCAGATTCCCGCATTATTACTGAGTGTAAACTGTATGTGGCTTTAATGCATCCTTGAAAACTTCAGATTCAGGAAGGACACCGACAGTCTTATAATTTGCACAACATCCTACGGTAAATGCAGTCAGAAACTTCAAAACGGGTTCTGCGGGAAATTTATAGACGGCTCGAAATCCGCTCGAGGCCCTAGGCATGTCATACTGTCTTCCTTCTGGTCCGATTCAAAGTATTGAAATCTAGAAGGGGTGGATATTTATAGCATTAAGTAGTAAGTGCAATGTCTATGAATTATTAATGCCACTGAGAGCTGGCCACAGGGCGAATGGTACTACAAAGAGCAAGGCTCTCTATGATTTAGCGCGATGAAGATGGGCCTGGATATATGGGAGATCATATGTCAGAGCTCACATACATTGGGGGGGGGGGGTGTGTTGGGAGGGGCTAGAACGCAATAGGGGCACGGGGGCATTGACACGGTCTGGCACTGCCGCTTCTACATGCAACCATCCTCAGAGAACCTGGAGATGTCCTAAAATCATGGTGCAGGATGACCATCAGAATCTGAGAGACGACCGCGTAGTAAAGTTCAAGGAGCATGTTTTTCATTCCTAGGGGACGCACCAGCGGGTTCACTATAACAATGGCGGCGTATTTCACAAGTGTATGTGTAAATATAGGTACTTAGACATCGTTTGATTCTGTAGAGTTTCCATAACAGGCATGGGGGGGAGGGGGCTGATTGATGACATGTAGTAGTTGGTGCATTATTTAGTGAAAAAAAAAATTAGAAAAGTATGCCAGTGTGGCTGTACTGTATGTCTTCCAGTCAACCGTTTTGTCAGTGTTCTTTTTTCTCTGCCACTATGTCACTGCTCCACCTTTCCGATCAATGTCCACTGCAAAGTGCTAAGCTATATGAACCCCGCCACCATCACGCCCACCTTTAATATTACATGCCCGGCCCCCTCAAATTTCCTGTCCATTAGCTTACGCGGCTGTATTGTAAGTCTGCAGAATCAGACAATCTCCCATTTGTATGGGAAAGTACTTTTATTTTGACACACACTTAGGAAACATAACACCATCGTTACAATGGACTCGCTGCAGGGTCCAGGGGAGAGACAGGTTAAAGGGACACGTCTGGATGGTATATGCTGGTAAAGCACTCTATCAGCCCTCCAACTTTATCATTTACTTATGGTCTATAAGTCACATAAGATTCCATTGCAGTGAAGTATAATTGACAAGGGCTGCAACAAAACAGGAAGTCTGACTTTTTTTTTTTGGGGGGGGGATACGCTTTCGACAAGACAAGCAGCCATAGTTTAACCCCGACCTTACATCAACACCCATGCGGAGAAAAAAAAGAAAAAACATTCAACAATGAGGCAAATCGGACCTTTCACCCCCATAACTGCCAGATCATTGGGTTAGCTGAGGGCAGCCAGTGAATGATTGGCCTCCTGAGCAGAGAGGAAGCGTCTGAGAGTAACATGCAGGTCCGGCAGCTGTGGAGCCTTTCTGACGAGTGCTTCATGGAGTCTGTGAGGAAAACCTCTCACACGCCCCATATTCTCCAGTGTCAGGGTTCCTCATTGAGAACAAAGTACTTATAATAAAAAAGAGTGCAAACAGAAACAATACATAATCAATCATTTCTATTAATTAATAAATGTATTAACATTACTATTCCTTAACTCACTTAAACACACCAGAACTATCTACAAATCAAGGGGGGTATCAGGTGAGGAACAGGCATAACACAGTACTATGCATCTCCAGCTCCTGGACGTTATTTCATTAAAATTTCATGTTGCAAAAACTGCAACGCATTTTATTCAAGTGCAAAAGAGCGATGGGCTTGCTTTCAGCGCACCATGCCGAGCGACGACCAACAGAGACGGCGCAAAGACGGCACATCAGACTGCCTGGGAGAGGGTTACTGCAAGTACGTGTCACTGGTGAAATACGGGGAGAGGACAGAGGCGCCCAATAAGCAGTTAGAAAAGCGTATGCTATGGAACATTTCATATCCAGAGGAATATCCATGAAACGCACCATCAAGCTCGTGTACTATGAATGATATCTCGTTGTTCCCCCGGAAACGCTCTCACCGGCGGAGCGATCGCAGACCCGTCTGACGCGAGTCACAGTGACTTCCGTAAAGGACGAGTCTGAGTCTTATGCTTCTCATCCGCACGAGGCCTCTGTGCGTAAGAGGGCCAGCCTGTCCTCAAGTAGGGAATGTGTGACTCCGAGGTGCAGAAACGGATGACCGGCAAACCAAGGACAGCTTTACCGTAAATGCTCCCCCCTATGGCTCCATTGGCCCACATTGAAATCCCACGATCTGCGAAGTCTGTACATTAATGGTGAATTCCAACAAAACATTAATAGGAAACAGAGGAATAGCAGTGGCTGATTGGTCACCCTGACAGGTGACAAGATAGGGATGATTTCAATAGGTGAGCAAAACAGATAGACAGAATAAAATAGTTGTGGAACTTGGCTATTATATGAAATGTATGTACGTATGTTGATTGTCCTTTAACCTAAAACAGCTGTTTTGTAACAGATAAAACACCACCACGGGTTTGAGACTGCAGGCTTAATCCATTTGCTGTCGAGTTCCACATTTTTGTTTTATCGATTGTAGTATAATCAATCGTTGTATTCAATTTAGCATCAATGATCCTGAGAACTTTGAAAAAAAAACAAAATAGTACTTTTCTTATTGTGATGAAGCAGAACAAATGGAATTTCGGCAATTTGCTCCAATTGCATCTAATCAAATAGCACTCAGGTTTCAGCATTTCAGTCATGCTTGTCACTGACTGCCTGCTAGCCAGCTGTCTTAACACTGCCGCAATCTCATATCCCCCCCCCCAAAAAAAAAAAAATAACTGCATTCCAATCAACAGTCCCGGGGGCTTCCAACACCTTCTAAAGTCCAGGTGTCCATTTTTTCCCTCTCTGCCTGGAATCCAATAAGCAATGCCGTATCTTACATAGGAAGGTTCTGTTTCCTCCCCACCACAACCTTACATGGAACACTTTAAGCGCCTGCACAAATTCAGCTTTAACTCTCCAGGAATCTTTCTACAACTGAGAAAGTGCTTTTCTCAATTAAACAGCCAACCTCTTTCCTTCCCCTAAAGTGCAGCATAAAGTGAACCCTGGTGTGAATCTCTAACTTTTATTAGTACTTGGTAATGAACTATAATGGATATAAAAGTTTTTGAGCAGTTCTTTTACTACTAAATGAACTAAATAATAGTTTACCTTATGGGGGGCATCTCCAAAAGGCCATTTTCTGGGAAAGCATGTATATAAACACAAACACACACACACACACAGGTATGTAATTATATCTTTGTGGGGATTCTCTATTCATTTCTATGGGGAAAACTTTAATCACAACATGATGACCTTAACTACCCAGACCTAACCTTAACCATAAGTAACCAAACAATATACAAGACTTTTACACTAGTCTTATACAAAAATACAAGGCATTTTTAGTTTTTTGCCTGTAGTTTCCCCTTGTGGGGACCAAAAGAGTGCCCCCCACGATGTCAGAATAACAGGTTTTTATGACCCCACAATGTAATTAATACATAACACACACACACACACACACACACACAAATGAGCCTAGTTTCCCGATCTGACCATTCCCTGACATCAATACACATTAGTGCATTAGTGTTTGTTCAGCATTGCAGTGTTAAGGAGTCTAATTTCCTCACTGCACTATACAGCTGGAAAGCCTTAAGATCTCTGTCTTGTAGATGTATGTGACATCAGTGCTCACCTTTTACTAGAGCATTAAAACAATTACCAACGGTGAGAGAGAACAAAACACAACCCACATCCAGCAGTAGATTAAGGAAAGAATAAGGCGCAATAAACTGATTCTGCTTTGCATTATGGATGCCTTGTTCCTAGAACTGGACTTGTGACTGCAAGGTTTCAATAGCCTCCTTTGAATCTTTGATAGACACACTATACATTTTAGGCTGCAGTACAGTCTAAAAGTCGCTTTATGTACAAGTCAATGCAAATAACATTTTAAATCCTGAAAAGGTATGGAAATTTTAATTCACTCTAATGGTTTTCGTTGGCTTTTCTTTTGAAGTTGAAAAATGACCCGTGGTCAGATGCTGCACATTTAATTAATTTACTTGCCCATTCTTAACCACCGTGCTGGTTACAGCGTGGGGGTTCCGTGATACCCACCTACATGTTCCGGCAATTCTGCAGCAATGGCCCTGTGATGCACTCAGCCCAGCGTTAAAACCCAGTGCCACAAGTTCTTATATCTAATAATATCATTCATTTTTAATCTATATTAATTGCATTTCATTTTGCATGAGCAAACAGACTCAAGAAAAAAGGGAATAT
>JAODJW010000127.1:25423850-25448300 GCA_026777045.1 Hyperopisus bebe | reverse complement strand
TACGAGTTCCCAGGGCAAATGGAACGCACCAAAACTGCCCGAAATGGGTTGACAGAGACATTTCAGGGATTTTGAGTTATTCTGCGCTGCAGATGGGTTAATTGCGTTAAAATTTTTTATCAGATTAATCATGATGATGGATTAATCCGCGTTAACCCATTAATTTTGACAGCCCTAATATAAAATAAATAAATTTCAACCATCTGTCTGCATCATAATAATCATAATAAAGTAAATCCCATGTTGTCTACTACTGAGAATGGTTGCATATCTGTAGCATTAAACACCCCTATTGCCTTAAATGCCATGGGGAGACTAACTTACAAAGGCTGATTCTGCCTTACTACAGTCACACGCACACTTGGATGATTTCGTCCTAAATGAGTTAACATGTTGCATGTCTTTCCAGCAATATATCCGAGTTCAGTATAACACAGCGGGCAGACAGTCTTATCACCGACTCTCTCTCCAGTGTTAATGCAATTATTTGGGAAACAAAATGTTCCAAAACTACTGATTTAAGTGACGTCATTGCGGGTCATTGAGCCTTCCAGCATGAACTGTAACCAACTCACAGCCACAATTAACACGATGTGGGCAAAACCACGGAATCATTAAGAAACGTATGCATTCCATTAATTGAGAGACATAAACACTAGGGATGTGTGGATCAATACTGGAACATTGATTCTTTTGATCTGAATACTTCAATTTGACATCAATTCTAATGCTAAAATATAGATTTTTCTCCCTAGTAATTGAAATGTTTATAGAATTATAGACAAAGGCACACTAACATGGTCCATGGCTCCTGGGCTATTTCAGTTGTCAGCCCAACCACCCCCCGAATATTCTAGACATGAACTACAGTGCTATAAGGGAGGAGAAACAGGAGGGGGCCCTCTCACTGAGGAAATGGGACCATCTACCCGCCGGTCGGCAATGTTTATCATCAGGGTTGGGCAGGCATCGAATATCAGGATCGGTATTGATGATACCAACCTTGGATTGAATTGAAACCTGATCGCCTATTTCTAGTAAACACTGAATCCCAACTGGTGTTACTTTCCCCGCCATGACAGCCCTAATTCTGGGCACCCAATGGGTGTCCCACTACAGGGATAATATGCTCAATACATACCTGACACTTCGAGAACTTTCACATTCAAATCTGTGAAGAAGACAGAGAGCAAGAGAGGAGGAGATTAATCAAAAATACAGCAGCATATGGTACAAACAGAAGGTAACTCATGTTATCAAAATAATACTCAATCAGTAATGGTCATTTACTGGTCATTAGTGCATTCAAATAATTATAAAGCGCTAATCTAAGCCAGAGTTTCTGAGTTACATCAGCAGCATTAATTGAGTGCAAGATGTGAGAATATGTGCAAATTTGACAGCTGTTCCCTTTACTTAATATTAAACTCATCATCATGATGCAATAAACAGAGCATATCGGTGTCAACAATCACACAAGGCCTTATTTTAGAACATTTTGAGTTTTCAGTGAGAAAAACGAAAATAATTCATTAGGCAACATAAAATCTTGATGAGAGACAGAAACTAAAACAGAGTGCACTATAGGGACGCCGCTTGCTTTTAAGGGATACCACCTCCATGACACTGGCCATCCACAGAAAGCCATTCAGTCAGACATGATTCGCTCTTGATGCAGCAAAGTACAGGGCTGATGGAGGGCCGTGATCCCCACGCCCCCACATATTCCTCAGGCTAGTCGTTTTCAGTGAACAAAGAGTTCCCATTTAACAACAACAAACAACAACAAACAACCAGCCCCATAACACCAAATGCCTAATTCCAAACAAACAAATAAACAAACCAATGAATGAATGGCTCAGTCTAAGATGTGAAATCCTTCTCTGTTCTCGGTAAATGAAAAAAACAGTCAAACCATTATAAAACATTAATCAAAAAAAAAAGTTTCAGCTACATTCACAAGCAAGCTGATGCCTCGTGCTTCACACTAGACTGACAGAACAAACAAAAATAAAAATTTTTCCAGAAGGAGGAAAAACTTACATTCCAAAGCCTAGGAAGAGCAGGACCCTGTACTCTTAGTATAGAAAAGGCCTTTACATATATAAATCAAAGGGATTTCTAAGATGTGTCCTTCAATTAAAAGGTATCTTTGGACTTGGCAAAGTTCAACTTAAATGGATCTTAACATGCTAACTAGGAAATTACAAACAGCCAAGCTAGCACAAGCCAACCCTGTGCATTCCAAAACAGAGTTATGGAAAATTAAAGGCATTTCTCACTAAAATAATGGAGTTTTGGTTTCCCCCTCCCCCCTCCCAAAACGAAACCTTTGAACAATGCAAGGTCATATGTATACTTTAAGGACAGCTGCAGACATGGTTCTAACAGGCCGTGCACTTGGGAAACATCACCTAAAGACAGAGCCGGAACACGTGACAAACCCAGGGAAAATGAACAACGATTCAGATTCATTAAGTTCAGCAGTATTTAGGTAGCTAATTAGATGGCATTTAAAAGGAAGGCAGACCAGCTGTGTTTGCTGGCATTTTCAAATAAATCTACTGTGTTGTCAGGCAGATACTTCTGTTGGGCTTAATCTAATTTGGTTGACGCACTCATGTGAAATCCCATATGCGGCACTTTTCAAGAATGACCCTATCTTCTATACTTCACTGCTTCCCTTTCCTTCACCACAGGCACAAACTTAAGAGGAGTTCCCACAACTTTTACTCCAGTTCTCTGAAGACTGGGATGGCCATGTCTGCGCACTCTGCTGGTACGTGTGACCCTACACTCTTAACGGTGTACTAATGAGCGCGCCCCACAGACAGCTGAATTCCCACTACAGCCAAGTCCTGCTTGAACGGGATAATTGCTAGGCTTCTGAAAAGCTATCAAAGTCCAAGAGTGCAGTTATCTCTCTTTCACTGGACATTTGCTGGGTGTTTAAAAAAATCTTTTGAGGGACCTCAGAGACTCCCCACACCACCATCTAAAGTATGCAAAAAATATAAAGGTTCCCATCTCAATGCAAATACAATGGCTATGGAAAAATAACTCATTGTAAGACAGGTTTCATAGGACCAGTCACACAAACCAGGATAATGATATCCTGTGAAAGGATCATTCTGCCATGTGCAGGTGTAGCAGTGGAAATATTTTATGTCTTTCTATGTTTTTAAACAAATAGTATTTTAAGCGGAGGCCTGAATATTTTAGTCCTGATGTCAAGCGGCCTTCAAAACCAAAGAAAGTCAAGCCCTGGGTAAACTTGACTTAGCCCACTCTATTCTATAGCTAAAAACTCTTTTTTTATATAGCTAGAAAGAGATAGCTAGAAATATATATATTACGTGAATATATATTGTGAATTGCAATTGTGCATATTTAAGTGAATGTCCGGTCTATTTTTGTATTGAAAGTTTCTTAGCTCCAGGTAGGGCTTAATTTAGCGCAATGCCTGTCGCATGCACCTTGCCACGTGTCCCTGCGGCTCTCCAGAAGTACGGCGGATGCTGTTGCGGTAAGCAGTCTGTAGTTAACTCTCCCACATTTGTGTATTAGCAAGGCTTAAACTTGCTTAATTAACAATGCGCATAAATGTGTAACACTGTACAGTCGTTTTATATGCATGTTTGATCAATCGTAACTGTTTTGGTGCAAAATCACATGTATTTCATGCCATTCATAACTTTCCATGTATTCCGTGCAGGGAACGGGACAGACGGATACTGACCGAGTGTTCGTGTTAATAGGGCCTCATTATGCTTTTGTGGTGCAGGTAACTCAGCCAGCTGACATTTGCACTGGTTCAGAATAGTTAATAATTTCAAATATATGTTATTTTGGTGTGATTTGTAATCGCAGTTTTGCCGCTGTTTCTGTGTAAAATCACAGTAATACTTAAGTTATGCTTTTACAATTATGGTGCAGTTCTTATTACAGCTTTTAATTTGTGGGTGAGCACATTCTGTATTGTTTGACTTTTTTTGTTTAAATATATAGGTACATTTTATTTCCATGCGGTATGCATGCTGTGGCGTACATGTCATAGGCATTATGGGTTTAGCATATCTCTGTGAGAAGGGCGGTGGATGCTGCTGCTGGAGAGATGGCTACTGACCATGTGTGCCTGCTAATAAGGCCTCATTCTGCTTTTGTGGGGCAGAATTGACCCCTCCATGCCTGGTTCCTGTTTCTGCCATTTCAGATCTGCTACACTGGCACACCTCCAGATGTGTGGGTTTAAGTCCAGACTGTGGGATTTTCAGTCTGAACGCCCTCTTTAAGTTCATGGCCATGTTTACCCCACTTCTTCTATAGCCTAAAGCAGGGTAGTTGGATCGGTGTCTAGAAATTAGTAGGGGTGTAATTGTACACAACATTCTCGGTTTGTGGTAGACAAGATTCAAGGTTTGATACAAACCTCGGTTTTGGGTTCACGGTTTAGTGCAGTTTCAGTACAGCAGGGAAAACAATGTCACAGGGAGACTAACTTCCAGTGGCTGTTTCTGCCTTGCTGAGATCCTACACACATATGGATGATGTCACCGCAGATGAGCTGGCATGTTGGATGTGTTTCCAGCTACATATTAGAATTGGGAATTACAGACCCAACGGACCGTCTTGGTCTTATCCATGTCTCACTCACCAGTGTTGATGTAATTTACTGGGAAGCCAAAACGTTCCCAAACCACCAATTATATCTGACTGCAACCAGCATTAGCTATAACTAACTGACAACTACAATTAGCATAGTTTTTTCAATGTTGAACATCCAATTGTAAATTTAGGTTCCTCCCGTGTCAATAAATGCATTAGTCCATTTCATTGTGTGTACCAAACCAAAAACACCTACAATACGTGCATCATAAGTGGAAGGTCAAACACATTACAGCCCTATGAATTACAATGTGTGTTTTTTTTAATGCACGTACTGCTATCTCTATCCAGGATGAGTCCAATGCTTCCAGGTATCGGCTCCAAGCTTGAATGTACCCTGTACTGGATTAGTTAAGCAAATGTATGAATAAAAATGTTCAGCTAGTATGATAATAATAATGCTAGAGGGATAACAATAACTCAATGCTATATTGTAACTATTTACTATAATTACATGATCAGGACACTTGCCATACACAAGTTAAAAATAATCATGTTTAAGCAGCAATTTATTTAAAAGTGCAAATGGAATCTATTAAAAATATCTTCAGTACTTTTCTGTAACACAACAAAGTGACCTTTTGCTCTAACATTTGTTACCTCATACTGCCCTCATCTATGCCAGACCCAATCCAATCAAGAGCACAGTGCTGCACACCCACTTACAGTAATATGGCGTCCGACCCCGCATCTGTCACCAGACACCAGTGCACATTTAGTGGTGGCAGGGCACCGCTCTCCTTGTGACTGTGAGACATTTGAAACGTGTGCACCTCTAATTTAGCAGTGTGTACTTCTGTTAGCAACAACGCTCTGCTGTTTGTTGTTAAATGTATCAGGCTCAGCATTGTGACAGGACTAACAATGAATCCAGCTTCCTGCTTGCAGGTTTGTTTTGCCTGTATTTACTTACTTGTGTACATGGAGCCAGAATTATAATTAATAAGTGGCAACATTTTTTTTTCTTCAAGGAATACATAATTTTTTCTCGATGTTAAACATGATCGATACATTTCTGATACTCCGTATTGAGAAGGGGACACATGAACAGATAGTAAAGACACAAGCAGCATAACAAAAAAAAAAAATGAAACAACAACCAATATTCACCTGGATTTTTAGCAGGATTTTCCTCACTGTTATAATATTCCCACCTCTCAGCTACATGCTGAGAAGGTTAGACCTCATGTATTTTTCCACAGCCACAGACTCTAGCTCATTCTGGGGGATACCCAGATGTCCCAAACCAGCTAGGAGATACAATTTCTCTGGAGTTTAAAGGGTCTTCTGCTCAACCACTCGGGGCGTCTGCTCAACCACATGTGATAAAACAGCCCCTTTGCTAACCATCCAGGTAGCGTCCTTAAATGATGCACAATCCTCCTTAGCTGACTTCTCTCGATCCGAAGGAGCAGTGGCTGTATTTCGAGGTCCCTCCAATTCACCAAACTCCTCACCCCATCACAGAAAGTGATTCCAGTAACCCGGTGGACAAACCTAAGTTTGGCCGCTTGTGACCTTGTTATTTCGGTCATCACTGAAGGCTCATGACCGAAGGTGAGAACAGCGACATACACTGATCCGTAAACTGCGAATCTCGATTTACCACCATGGACCTCCACAGTGGCCCCAAAACTACAGGCACCAAACTGACCCACCTGTCAGTCTCACATTGTCACTCATAAACAAGATCCCAAGGTACTTAACACTCCTTCCCTAAGGGTAGACCTCACCTGAATGGAGCAGTCCACTGATTTCGAAGAGAATACCATGGCCTCAGATTCAGAGCTGCTGATTCTCATCCCTGCCACTTCAGACTACTCATGAAATCGCTGAACCGCATGCTGGAGGTCCAGGTCAAATGACGCCAAAACCACAACATCTGAAAATAGCAGGGATATCACTTCTAGCCCTTCATACCGGATGACCTTCCAGTCATTGCTGCACCTTTCCTATCCTTTCCATGATGATCACAAAGATATGGCAAGATAATACTCTTAAATGAGGCTAAGACCATATGTAAACAGCTTCATTTCAGTGCCAAGAACGAGGACATAAATTCATACAGGGACCAAAGATTACAGACTGGCAGTCCTGGTACCCCATATTCCTGCAGCATAGTATGTGCCAGTGCACAATGTTACATGCCTTCTCCAAGTCCATAAAGCACATGTAGACCTGTTTAGCATATTCCAAGGAATCCTAAAGCTGTGCTTGAATGTTGGTTCACTGTTCCACAGCCAGGCCAAAACACGAGAATTCCCAAAAAACTCTGACTGCTCCTCTGAGTTGTCCTGGGCAATCTGGCCTCCTCCGCACTTACAAACATCCTCGTGCTCACACACAGAAGACAGAAAGAAGATAAAATACCCGTATCGTCACTTTCTCTAAGAAGGTTGGATTCTCCAACTGCGATTTGGGGCATATCCATAAACAACAGTACATAGTTCTCCACTTTGAAACTTGCAGTGGGATCGATTGTCCACTGGTACAAACTGCACCTGCACAGTCCTCAGCCTGGTACTTGTAAATAGCCCCACACTCGCCTGAGGCATTTCATGATTTGGAACTCCAAAGCCTTCACACTGTGTGTGAAGGTAAGGCTGACTACATTTAGCCCATACCTCCCAGTCTCCCGCACTAGCTTGGGCTACTTCCCTGCCAGACAGGTAACACTCCACATTCCTGAAGTCAGTGTGCATCGCCAAGGTCGCCCAAATGGTAATACACCTGACCTCTACCTTCCATATGCATCTTTATTAATATAAATGAATCCATGTCAACCTTTTAGCTACGAACACATGTTAAACAGGGATTTTACTTTGAAAATATTGCCTTACATAACGATGGAAAACCATCATTAACAAAACCAGCAAAATGAATCATTTAAACTGGTATTAGTAGCTCCATTTATCTGACACACCTGTCCCACTGCTATGACTTATTACTGCAATTTAATTAGTGGGAAAACCATAATAAACACACCTTATATCACAAAAGGCTGAACAGGCTTCTATGAAATAGGACGACAAACTCCATAGAGGGAGGAAAAAAACACATACATTCCTGATAACTGAAGTTCAGATATGGTGTGTGGTTTCTTGATATTTCTCAAAGAAAATAGCACTTGTTTAACAACATCCCCAGGCAGCATTTTGTGGGATATGGCGGCTCATTTAGCCATAAGCCTTATACCCTGCATCTCCTGATGTGCATACTAACTGACAAACCTTCAACGAACCACTCAGATGCAGGAAACACTTCAATATAGTGCTGGAAGAAACAATGAGATGCCGTAAGATGTTGCCTCTGCACAAAATAATAATGATCAAATCTGTATGAAATCATGTGCAAGATCCCAATATTATAATAGACATGCACACATTGGCCAGTCTACTGGGTGCACCTGCAAGCAAACAGCCCGCTCCACCAAACAACAAATCACATTGCTGCAACTAAATACAGTGAAGAGCTGCTTCACTTAAAATGTAGCTAAGCAATAGAATGGGATAGACATGTGATCGAAATGATTTAAAATCATGGCATACATTGCTGGGCAGTGGTTTTACCGTACAATCTTGGCCATTTGCATAGTTTAATACTTTATCATGCCCATTGCTTTAAGTCACTGGAAGACTGAAGGCCTTTCCAGCAAAGCACCAGACTACCTGCAGTCCAAGCATATCAAGGAGCACAAGAAGTCAGCAAAATTTTACTGTTTCTGGTATTAGATAATTCATTAGATAATATGTGGCGCATAGTTATTTTAAAACACTAACAAAGAAGGTATCCCACAAGGCACAGTTCGTAGCCCTATAGCAGACACGTGCACTTTTTCCTCATAGATTACAGATCCATGTTAGGTTCATCACTGTACCTGCCTGCATCAAACCATTGCAGGTCAAAGACTTATGAGTTCAATTTGTCACATTTAAAGTCAAAATGCCATACTGTCAGAAGCACATCGCTTTGTAAGCGACGGAACAGGGTGCAATACCCAGCTGTGGACTCACTTCATATACGTAGGAAATGGGTTTTGTTTACTTGGAATAAGGCCTATGCATGAGCCTCATTTATTACTTCGATGCAATAACAAAAGAGTGATAGCTAGTACAGACACATTATAGCTTAATCTGTTATCGTCAGTGACTCTGTGGTGCGAACCACATAACAAACACACATCATGGCAACAGCACCCACAGAAAAACAGAAGGCAGTGACTGAGAAAAGAAAGAATGCATCAATACACTGAGGTTTGACCATCCACTAAATAGAGCTTGTTTTAAAGACTTGATAACTTACTTAAAAGATCACGACAATGAAGTCAAGGAATTCGCATTGAGCTGTACCAAAGAGTAAATGAGAAAATGATGTTTGAAGTCTTAAATATATAAAGTGCTGTGCGAAAGTCAAAAAAGGGAAAATTTTAAAGCTGTTTATTTGGGCGGTAAGTGCATAAAATTAAAATAATATAAAATAAAAAAAACACTATTTAACATACACACAGGATGGGTACAAGGCTGGCATGGTGGTGTAGTGGTTAGCACTGTTGCCTCACACCTCTGGGACTTGGCTTTGAGTCTCTACCATGACTCCATGTGTGTGGAGTTTGCACGTTCTCGCTGTGTCATTGTGGGATTTCCTCTGGGTGCTCCAGTTCCCCACAGTCTAAAAACATGCTGAGGTTATTTGGAGTTACCAAATTGCCTGTAGGTGAGTGTAGGTGCCCTGTGATTGGTTAGTGTCCTGCTCTGCTTTGTGTCTGTAGGCTCTGGACTCCCTGTGACCTTAAATAGGACAAGTGTTAACAGGGAATGAGGGAATGGAGTGAGAGCACCACAATAAAAACTAACAGGAATTTCTTCTGTTCTCCAAAAAGTTACTGATACCTAGTCGTATAGCTAGATGAACACTGCTTCAGTTCCCAAATCTCTCCACAGGGGCACCTCAGCCATTACACATATTTGTTACGGTAAATTTCAAATAAAGCTCTTTATGAGATGCAGTACTTCTGTGGTGTCACATAACACATGTATGTATAGGCGAAAGTTTAATGCTACAGTGGTAATTAAAAACCGCTTTTCATATATTTTTACTTCAAAACGGAATGACTAAATTTATCATGTTCCTGTATCTTTGGGGCTCTAATACAGTTCTGTCCACCATTCGCACCATCACTATCACTGCATGCTAGCTCCTTGTTGCACAATCATTAACTGTGAAATCTGCAGAGCTGATATTCGTCCGGCTGTCATCTTGGCAAAGTGTAATTCAGAAGCGAGAAATTATTTCACTTTTTGTGTCCAAATATACCATTGAACAACTCAAAACTTAATGCTGGTCTCTGCGAAGTTCAGTTTGCTTAATTGTTTATAATCCAGGGCGTGCGAGAGTGACATTTTAACCAGCAGGGCGGCGCTCTTGACGCACTTCCAGGCCTCTGCAGCCTCACCACCCTGAACTGAGAGAGCGCAGCCGGAACCCACATCCCGCTCATTAAGGGTCAGTCTGAGTCAAGTCTGCATTGCCTTCTCCTTTCAGTGCCCCTATTAAATGTACAATTGTTTAATCTGACAGTGTAATAAAATTACCCTTTTCACCCAGGAGGCTATGTATCACAGGCATGGCTGAAAATCACATTTGCTGTGAAAGTGCAGGGCGTCATCCAACATGTGCTCGCACGAGAACGCCACTCCGCTCCGCAAACAGAGACAGCCCTGACTCTACCTGTTCAGCAGCAGATGCTATTTCCCGCAGATGTCTATGCTTTTCTTCCTCCTTTATATTAAAATTAATATAATCCTCTTCAGTCACTGACCTTTCAAAGCCAATTTCATAATTACATTCAACTATCTTTATTTCTTGTTATTAATCTTTCAGTTGTGTGTAAAAGAGTAATAAACAACGTGGAGATTTGGAATAAGATGGTTGTCCTGTTTGCTACAGTCAAGTAACACATCAATCACATGAACTGCTATTTAAACATAGTGCCTCGGGATGGACTGGCATCCTGTCCAGGAGACCCTTTGCCTTGCGCCCTCTGCTTCCTAGGATGGGATCCAGACTCACCGCTATTCCTGGTTTAAATTAAGTGGCTGAAAGAGGGATGGATGGATGGACATACATCAATCAGCCGTAACATTAAAACCACTGACAGGTGAAGTGAATAACATTGATTATCTCGTTACAATGGGAGCTGTCAAGGGTGCCATTATACATTAGGCAAGTGATCAGTCAGTTCTTGAAGTTGATCTGTTGGAATCAGGAAAAATGGGCAAGCATAAGGATCTGGGGTGAGTTTCCCAAAGCCTTCTTAACGCTTTGTAGTTCATAATCTGTCTTTTAGTATAGAACTTTCAAATGACGTAGCGTTAAGGCGGCTTCGGGAAACTCACCCCTAAGTGACTTTGACAAGGGACAAAGTATGCTGTGGTCAATGCCTACCAAAAGTGGTCCAAGGAAGGCTAACTGGTAATCTGTCAATGGGTAATGGGTGCCCAAGCCTCACTGTTGCACAGGGGGAGAGAAGGCTAGCCCATGTAGCCTGATGCCACAGGAGAGCTACTGTAGAGCAAACTGCTACAGAATAAAAAAAAAAATGTATAGCCACAGATGGGACGGGGGGGCACAAGCTTACCCCAGTCCACCAAAAGCACCTACAATGGGCACATGAGAGTCAGAACTGCACCACTGAGCAATGGAAGAAGGTGGCCTGGTTTGATGAGTCATATTTTCCGTTACATGTTGTCTACATGGAGAAGCGATGGCACCAGGATGCACTATGGGAAAAAGGAAAGCCGGCGGAGGCAGTGTGACGCTCTGGGCGATGTTCTTCTGGGTAACCATGGGTCTTGGCATTCATGCAGATGGCTCTATGATTGAGATGCTACTGAAGGACCTGATTATCTGGATCAAGTGTGTTAAATTAGGGGTATATCTAAGCTCTGCAGGGTGGTCGATGTCCAGGACAAAGAATAAACACTATCTGATCTTCATCTAATTCATAATAATAAATAAAGTCTTATGTAGTAATCGCACAACATGGGATCTCATATTTAGTGAGTAGTTAAACCTCCCTCATTGGCAGTTGCCTCAGTCACATGCAGTAGTTGCTAATTGGTCCTGCACTGTAGTTATGAGGTATTGTGGTCCATTCCTCCATATAAAACCGTTTCAGTTCCTTTTTTTTTTTTCGGGATGTCTTGCTCGAACAGCCTGCTTCAGATCATGCCTCAGAATTTCAATAGGATGGAGGTCAGGACTTCAACTTGGCCATTCTGAAGTGCTTCTGCTTGAGACTCTCTTGTTGATTCACTACTGTATTGTGGATCGTTGTTGTGCCGCATGACCCCGGCTCCTGTTGGGTTTTACATCACGGAGAGACGCCCTGATATTCTGTTGTAGAATTCCGAATTCATTGCTCCCTCAGCAATTGCAGTCCATGTTGGCCATGAGACACAAAGCAGCCCCATTCCATTACACTCCAGCCAACATGGGCTCAGCTCTTGGTGGCGGGTTCTTTGTCACCAGGCCCTCGCGCTGATGTTTGTGGGACACCTACAGTACAGGCCAAAAGTTTGGACATTGAGTGAGAAGGTGTGTCCAAACTTTTGGCCTGTACTGTACATGCTAATTTTCTTCCAGTACCTTCCACTAAAAACTCACAAAGATCCAAATTTTTAGAAAACATCTTGTGACCCTTTCCTCTAGCTCTTACTAGTTTCAGCAGCCGATCTTCAGACCTCATCATCCCAGAAGGTCACATACTTTTTTCCCTATCAATCACTGTTTAAAGTTTGCTCAATAAGTATGCGGCAATGCAAGATGTTCTGAGAGTTATTTATAAAATGACTGTTTAATTCTTATTATTACTTAGACATTAATTTGCATGCATAAATCCAGATAATTCCATTTTTCCAATGCTGAACTGCAACCTTGAGTAAAATTTTTCATTCTTCATTATGCAGAATCGCATGTCTTTGTGTTGATCAGAAAGCTACAGAGTAGGATATTAAGTCATATGCCAGCAAAAAAGGCAACATTACCAGTATAATCGGTGCTATGCTAATTTTGTTCTGTTCTGTGTGATTTTTGACATTTATTAAAATTATGCTACAGTTATTGCATATCTGACAGGGATTCTATGCAGTTCTACTATTATAATGAGAAGTAAATTCTAGAGGGTCACTAATAAGTTATAACTACCATATTACCTAATACCAGCAATTGCTCCCAAGCTTGATTCTTATTATTGCAAACTTTATAGCTGTCCAGGAAGCTGTCCAGGAAGTCTAACTGGGGAAGAAGTTTTGACAACAGTATTTCTGTCAAAACCTTCAATTGCTGATACAGCACCTGTAATCCTCAGTAATACAGGGTGGTCTATGGAGGAAATGTTCAAGAATGCCACCCTGCACAATAATGAATTTCTCCATTGCCGAGAAGCCTTATACAGTACCCCCCCTCCCCCCACCGCCCTTATCTGCAGGGGATATGTTCCAAGATCCAAAGCGGATACCTGAAACCTTGGATAGTACCGGACCTTAAATATACTATAGTATGTTTTTTCCTAAGCATACATACCTATGATAAAGTTTTATTTATAAATTAGATACATTAAGAAATTAACAACAATAACTGATAATAAAATAGAACAATTGCGTTACAAAAACGGTAATGAACACAAGCACTGTGATACTGTGACTGTCGATCTGATAACCGATACAGCTGCTAAGTGTGTAATGGGTAGGTAGCATATAAAGCGTGGGCACGCTGGACAAAGGGAGGATTCACATCCAGGGTGGGGCTGCATGAGATTCCGTCATGCCACTCAGAAAGGCGCACAATTTAACACATGTGATTTCATGTTTTCAGATCACAGGTAACTTAAAATACAGACAGTGAAACCATGGAAAAGGGGAGAATCACTGTACAGCTGTTACTGTAAGCTGATCAAAAGCTGGATGCTCAGTAACGAGACGGGGGAGGGGTTCAATGGAATAATATCTTAATAAAGATTTCACGTCTTCAGCAGAGAACTGTTCACCAGGTTGGGACATATTTGCTGTAATGATTTGACATTAAATATCCCAAAGGGTCCTCTTCCAGTAAAACATTAAGGAGATAAATTACAGTAAATCTCAAACATACAACACATTAGTAAGAGACATCAGACCTGACATCATTCCTGAAAACAAAGGACAGACAGGGGAGGGGAATGGGCCACCTAGTGAGCACTAGCGAGCGACAGTGCGGGACTGTGTACTGAGCCAGTGGCCTGCAGTGGCGGTGGCATGTGGCAATCGCCGGGGGCGACCATCGCGCGCACTGGAGGAGAGACTAACAGGGGCTTCATTCATCTGCAGTTGGCTGATAGTTATACAGGTGTGGAAAATGAGAACACTATTAACATTTCAATGCAGAAAATGATGCATCGCTTTCGAAAGGGGATGGTGCAGTGGGTAGCACGGTGACCTCATACCTCTAGGATCAGGGTTCGAGACTCCACCCCGGCTCAGTGTGTGTGGTGTTTGCGTGTTCTCCCCATGTCATTGTGAGGTTTCCTTGGGGGACTCTGGTTTTCCCTCCACATTTCAAAAACATGCTGAGGATAACTGGAGTTACCAAATTGCCCATAGGTGTGAATGTCCCTGTGACGGGATAGCGCCCCACCCTGGGTTGTTCCCTGACTTGCACCTTTAGGCTCTGTAACCTCCGTGACCCTGAATAGGACAAACAGATTTAGAAAATCGACAGATGTTTGTAAAAGTAAAAAAAGCAAAATCTCTTGTTTGTCAAGACCAAAGCATAAAAAAAAATTCATCCATCGATCTATCCATCCATCCTAAATCTGCGGCCTATTCCTAAAAAAATGTCATTACGTAGGTGACACCCTTGATGCGATGCCAGCACATGGCAGATTTTTAAATATGTTTATTGAATATTTTGTTCTGCCATCATACAAGGGATTTCTTTACAATCGGAAAAATTGGGTGGAGATATCAACAGAACGAGATCCAATCATCCGCATCGTGAGCTATCCTTGGGTCGGGTGTTCATGCTGTAGGCTTGGTGTTAAAGCAGCGAAGAGCTGTACATTCATTCCCCTGACATGCTTCCCCGTTTCGCTTCCTGGGGTTATAACACGCCTCCTAGACCTGATCCCTTCATCCATGAGAATCAAAATCGCAAGCGCTGCTAAGCAGCCGGAGTTAAACACCCTGGACCTATAGGAGGCCCATCGAAATGGTGATTTACAGGCAGACGTGTGAGGGGGTTTCATAATGAGATTGAGAAAGAGCAGCAGGCTTTTTCCAACCAGGGCTCTGGATTACAATACGGTACAAAGAGAAATATAATCTACACACACACAGACAGAGACACAGCACAGAGCTACTTCACAGTGTTCAGAGACGATGCCTCCCTGCAAGGTCACTTCAGAATGACAATGTATTTGAAATGAGCCAGGACAGCCGAGAATATAGCATCAGCCAGCAATTGACGAGAATCTGCATCGCCGTCTAAAATGATTAAATAACCATTAGAGAAATCCGCAACGTGAGACTTCTGATCGCAGGGAAACATCTGGAAGGCAGCTAAGAGTCATGCACGTGTTCCCGCACCCAGTACCGCAGACGCAGCACCAGCGTTCGGAAATTCCTCTTCCAGTTTGCTCCCACAGCATGTTTTCCCCACAAGCCGAGAGGCCCCAAGGACAAATGCAGGTTGCTAGAAATTGATATGTTGTAAGTGGGGGATGTTTTAGGCCACTTAATGCACAAATGAGGCCCGGAGAAAACGATGGACATCATGGATATGGGCACTGCAGTCAGCATGTGCATATGGATGAGCTACGTCCATTACGCCGTTTCCCATCTACTGGCCCCCACCGCGGAACCTCCAGCGAGATCACACACCCGAGCCCCCGCCGCAGACGCTCTTATTGCGGAACTGCAGGGAGGTGTGGAGAGTGAGAGAGGACAGGATGGGCAGGAGGCAGGCAACATCAGCCAAGGCCTACCTTCAGCCTGTCATCCATTATCCACGGGGTTCACTGAAAAGTACCGTCACACACACACACACACACACACACACACACACACGCCCGCGCCATTTGCTACCCCGGGCAGACCAGCCCGAGACCTTGTTCGCATATGAGTCACTGGAACCGTTCGAGCTGAGAGTACATCTCAAGGACCCATGGGATGGCCTCCAATGCAGAACCAGGACTGGAGATCCCCCAAGAGGCACATGCAGGTCAACGTACATATGAAGCCCAAGCTAACGGGGACCTGAGGGCAGAGTGCGGGGGGGGAGTATCCGTAATCGCCGTATCACCAGGTCTCTGTATCCAGGCCAGGCATAATTGTCATGCACTGATTTACTGCCACCCATTGGGTATGCTGTTATACTGTAATCTGTTCAAACATGTTTAGTCATGCGAACTCGGCCCTTCCATCTCATAGTCTGAAGGGATTCGGGACACCAGGGCATTCAAATCCAAGTACATGAAGGCAAAGGCTTTCTGCTGATGGATGTCTTTCTTTAAAAGCACACCACCCTATCTACATTTCTCAAAGCTAATAAATACAAGTAGATTTTCTGAAGAATTTGTTTTGGTTAAACAAAACACCCATGAATGGTCAGAGGAATATGAATTGTAATCAGAAAATATTCCTGCATTTAAAGGAAAGGATTCATTAGAAGTGACTGGGGCCTTTGTGACTTTCAAAAATGTTACCACCGTACCTCCTATCACATTTACTTCAGGAAATCTCTCTCTCTGTCCCAGAAGGCACGAGATCATTTTCCGGAGAGATGCTTTTGAAGTCTAAGAAATAGCCACCAGCTTGCTAAATAAAACTGTGGGGTGGTAGGGTTCTGGCATTGTTTGCATTTCCCACTGGTTCTTTGAAGGAAAAAAAAAAGGTCTGGCGTGGTTTCAGTACGACAGTCATACTATAAAGTGCTTCCGTTCTGCTGCGGCAGCCCTGTGGTCTCTTGGTCTCTGCCTGGGCACTCTCAAATGGTTATCAGCAAGCACAGCATTCAGGGAGATAAAACCTTTACCACACAAAGCTAATCAACAAACTTAAATGCTGGAAAACATTATAAAACAGTAATGAGAAGGTGAAAAGCACAGAGGCTTGTAAGAGTAAAGCAGTATAGACCTCTAAAGGCAGTACAGTACATACTCTGTAGATGCTGGGTGGAGCAACATGTTTAATGATCTCACCCAAGACATGCCAGGCTTATTCCACAGTATATATGTATGCTCTGCGGTGTATTACATTGTGTATTAGAGTAATACACTAAAGTGAGGCCGGATTTTAAATAATTATTGTATTAAAATTTTACACCACATTTTATGGATTCCCAGCTCTGCCTTTCTGCTCATTGATGAACAGCCCAGCACCCATTACCACACACAACTTCACAAATAAAAGCTTCCGATGAAAAGCAGTGCCTGCAAAATAAACAGTTTCTAATTAAGCCCCAAGATAAACCTAGGACGAATTCTATGTTTTAATGTTAGCCCCTACTAGCAAATACAGAATTAAGGATTTATTTAAAAAAAAAAAATATGATATTTTCTAAATACCACTAAAGTCTCATTCATCCTGCTTATATAATAGAGGTTACGCCAGTAAATGCTTTAAATGAAATTATGTAAAATCCGTAAAATTCCTTGAAGCATTAATACAGCATCAGGACTAAATGACTGAAGGCGCTGAAATGCTGTTCAGTCATTTTTATCCTGAGGCATGCCACGTTTGGCTTTGTGGAAATGCTTAATTACTCACGTGGAAACCAAGTAATTTTATTAAGTGGAACAAATTGCAATTTGCAAACACTTTGCCTATCGGCCTGGACAGCTCCCAGTGAGGAGCACAAAGCGACCTTCCAGAACTGTCACTGGCCTTCAGAGACCTCTCAGAGCCCTACCCTTCTTCCCTGGCCACTCTAAGTAGATTCCGGAATGTTCTGTATCCCTTTCCGCTTTCACTAATCGACCTGTCTGGACTGTCGGGGATATTCTACTGCTTTGAAACCTTTTTTTAAACACGCCTCCCGTGATTTTTGACTTTCCGCAACTTTACTTTTCAAAGGACCTCAGTCTTCCTCATTCCACCTTCAGACTAAATGGCTAACTCTTGGCCTTATAAAAAGTCAGACACATTTACCTTATAAGAATTTGAATTCTCCTTTATGAGTGAAGTTTTCACAACCAAAATCAAGAACAGTTACTGAATGGTTACATAAGCTGCAGCTAAGAAGCTTTTCAAAATGTTGAGCAAATGATTCAAGAATCTTTCGGCCACAATACTGCCGAGACGTTTACCTGATTTCAGAAGGAGAAACAAAAGATTACTGGGGTGAGACCAGCCCCTGACGATCCCGATTGCTCTGGTCCTGCATCTCCTGATTTAAGCAAGTGAGCAAGTCCGTAATGGATTACATACAATGAAAAATCAAGACCTGGAAAAAAAAACTAGGTGGAAGGGACAATATTTAGCACAGGCCCTGTATGTATCTGCATAATGTGCATACAAAGGTCACATGATCATCCTAAAGCACATGCAGAGGAATAACATGCCCCTTGTGTCGTTTTATACACTTATTTACTTTTAAGCATGTAAAGATGAATCGCAAATTGGTTAAATGTATGATGATTTATACCGGCTGATGTGGAAAATGAATCGCTATTTTAGGAGTACTATAGAGTACTTTAACAGAAAAATTGGTGTAATAGTACATTTGATTTCACGACGTCAGTTTGACGTCAGATGTCACTGCGCATTCACGTCGACGTCATATGTCAGCTTTTGGTGTTGACCGAACACGAGATGGCGAGAAAATTTGAAATTCAGGACACACCGCCAGGCGGCGCGGTGGCACAGCGGTTAGTGCTGCTGCCCCACAGCAAGAGGGTTTGGTCCTGACTGCTTTCTGTGTGGAGTTCGCACGCTCTCCCCGTTTTCACCGGGGGCTCCGGTTTCCTCCTGCGGTCCAAAAGCGTGCAGGGTAGGTTGATTGGCGAGTCTAAATTGGCCCTGCAGTTGTGTGAGTGTGTGCGCCCTGTGGTGTGTTGGCGACTGCCCGGGGTTGGTTCCCGCTTGTGCCCATTGGTCCCGGGATAGGCTCCGGAACCCCCTGCGATCCCAGTTGGGATTAAGCGGTTTCAGAAAATGGATGGATGGACGCACAGATCTTCAATCGGCGGTGTGGCAGCATTTTAGCTTTCCAGTAATCACAAACGAAAAAGGCGAGAAAATCACAAACGACAAAAACCGCATGCAAACGAACATGCTTCAGCATGTCCACCAGCACCACAGTGAGCTCAATTCACCACCGCCAGAACGAAAATTATTAAAAGGGCAAACCACGCTAAAAAGCTGCACATGCAAGCCTTTTATTTTTTTATTTAAGAATTTAAGAATTTTTTATTTACATATTTGGGACTTAAAACAGTATTTTATTCAATTTCAGTTGCACTGTTAAGAAGAGGACATGTTTTGCACAGTTTAGAAAGATAAACAAAGGAATATTTTTTAACAAATTTGTCTGAAGCTCATTCTGTTAAAAAAATTGTGAGAAAATTGTATCATGAATTCAGAATCATGAATCGTATCGAATCATGAGTTGAGTGTATCGTTACATCCCTACTTACTGGTGACTAGGGGTGGGTGGAACACCAGTGTCATAGTTATTACTGGTGTGATTGTCTGCCATGATATGGATTTGCACTATACTGTTAACACCATGATAAGTCAACCCTGCATTTTATTTGAAATGAACTATAAAATTTTCGACCGAAGCAGCTTGCTATTCTGTTTGCCTTGCTGCTCTGAAATTATAAAACAAATATGACAAAACGTTACCTATGTCACTTTTTATATTTTTATAGACCATCCGTACTCAACTGTAATACCAATTAACGTGTACTTAATACAGGGTTCCCAACTCTCACGCATCTGGCGTGACACTCACAATTTTTGACTCTCACGCTCACCCAAGAAATCTTACGGCAAATCAATACTATTCCATTATAAACCTAAAATTAGCTACATCAAAATCATTGGGGTAGTTTGCAAACCCTACAGACTATTTACAAAGTAATACAACTGTACACATGTAAATGTGTGTGCATGTGTGTGCAGACTTGTCTCGAATTGAAAATCTCATGCTAGCCAGTTAAGTTAATAATAATAGATCCCTGTGGGGAAATTCCCTTTACGCCTCCCCCAACTTGCACTTTGTAGACAAGAATAAGCTGGCCGTGAAGGGCAGCCACCTGTGTCCAGGCAGCTGGGGGTCAAGGGCCTTGCTCAAGGACCCGCAGACATGCCAATGCTGGGTTCAAATCGGCGACTCTCCAATCACATTTACACAGGCTACGCCCGCTGCCCCCCTAATAACCCACTTAATATGTCGTTTTTCTTCATTTACATAAACGGACAGGACATGCTGCTCCTCCTAAAAAAGTTATACTGTAATATAACACCGTCACCATCTGAAAAGGGACAAATACCATGATAATAATTTTAATTCATATCGCCCAGCCCTACTGGTGACATATATATGTACCTGTATAATGATCTTACACGGGACACAGGATCACCCTAAAGCACATGCGCTGGATAACACGGCCCTCGTGACTGGTGCTATGAAAAAGCATTTGGCTATAGCAGAGTAGCCAGAGGAGCCCCCCCCCCCATAAGAGGTAAAGTTTAATACAAGACAATTTCAGGTTCAAGAAGATACTGAGATACTGCCAAGATCATGCCGTCCTGTTTTACTGCTGATCAGGTAGTTTTTTTTTTTTTTCTTTTCTTTTCAAAATCACCACACTAGACAATATAGGGAATATAAGAGCAAGCCCCCCACCTCCCCCCCCCAGGCCCCAATGGCCTAGCCGCATCACCGAACGTGGGGCCAACTGCGCCGGTAGTGAATGTGAATGTTGATAACTTTCATAGAAGGGAGTCACAGAGTGATGAAAACGCTGACACTGCCCCATTATATAAATTTTTAAAACAGGCGACTACATCTTGCTGCTTGCTTTGCCTTTGGGTTATTAAAACAGGTGGGGGGAAAAAAACTCTTTAATTGCACTGGCTAATTAAAGGGGCTGCGATGCCATTTTACGTTTAACGCTTTGTTCATAAAAGCTTTTCTTTAGCTGCTCCACCCAAGAGTCTGAATCTTAACCAACAAGCTGCTGAAACTTATTGCACTGTATCCTTTTTTTCTTTTTACAAGGCACGATGAAATCTTGGCAAAATAGCTCCACTGCGCACAACTGGCCAGTGTAACAGTCATTTTTTTCTCCCGTAAATCCTTGATGAGTGACCAGCATGCACAATGCTAGCTGCTATCCTCTATGGTCTGCAGGGGCTGGGCTCACAACGCTAATCCCAAAATGTTAAGGGGCTCCGATGTGACGCTTTCACTGTGCTGGACAGGGCTGGTCACTCCTCCAACATATCCTCATGTTTCCAAACCACACCATCCACTGAAAACAAATCGTGACTGCCAGGAATTCTTGTATATCAGGATGAAGAAGCAAGCCTAATGCATCCAAACTCTGGCCGGCCAACTTGCAGATCAGGCACCTGCAAGCGAGGCCAAGCACCAGCTACCCCAGATTCATCAGGTGCACATACAGCTGATTAATTCCAATTTACAGCAGCTTCATCCAGAATGTTTACTGTTTATACTGCGCAGAGGATGCAAGATCACTTCCTGGGACTGTGAAAAACAATCTTCAGATTAAAGGTCTATAATAAGAATAATAATAGTAGATACAGCAAAACATGTTAAAAAACATATATATACATGTGCGTATATATATAATTATATATACACACACACACACACACACACACACATATATTGTTGAGGTATATCCTAAAGCCGTCTTGTTACTATTCGGTATTATAATAGGGCAGAAGAAGTTCCATCGCATCATTTAAAACATACAGACAGACAGATAGATAGACAGACAGACAGACAGACAGATAGAGGGCTGCCATTCCAATGCTCTGGGACATTAATCGGCATGGATGGATTGACTGGCACAACAGAGCGGACTCTCTGACCAGGAAGCCTGGCCGGGAGTCTCCGCCATGAATACCTCACATTACTTGGCTTTTAGCTCTGTGTTTGAGCACTCTCCGCAAATACGGGCACTGGATATGAATCGGGAAAAACTGATTAATAATGCATGAAATGTCACATCCCTTTGGAAATATCATTCCACGCTAGGCCCATCTCGCTTATTTGCCGGCTGGCACAGCCCAGTCAGGGCTGCCGCGGGGAGGAGGAATTTCAATACTGCTTCTTCCTGTCACCTTATCTCCCTCCCCTCTGTGTTCCTGCCATTCAGGCCCTCCCCAGTGTGCGCAGAAGCCGTGGCCCCTTTTCCGCCACTTGACTTCCTGAACCTCCCTGCGCCACAGGCCGCACTGCCTCGGGCAGGTGGTGCATTCTGGGAACTGAGCAGCAGCCCACAATTCCCATTGGGTGCAGCCGTCGAGTGTACAACCAATCACGGTACTCATGTTTCTACACTAAAAAAGCAGATGAATACTTCACAATTCATCTTACTGGCATGTTAAGTGCTAAGTATAAATGACCAAAAAAAACCAGGTACGAAACAGGTATTCAAATTAGGACTGAAATCCCACCTTTCATTGAGGCAAATTGGTAACACAAGCAGTCATGATGATGCATAATCCAGACCAAGATTTTGTTTCAACCAACCAGTAGAGTACTCTGTGACTGTGACTCTTTTTGCTCAACTGGTTGGTTGAAACAAAATCTTTGTTTGGATTTGCACTCTCTAGACCCGAAAAATCCACCTCTGATAATCATACCTTTGTAATGTATTATAATGCATTCATAAAGTATTATAGAAGTGTCTATAACCATTTATAAAAGGCATGACACATTATGGTGATGTTTACTGTGTAACACATTATGAATGCTCTGTGAAGCTCCCTATATAATGTACCTTCATAATGCATTATAATGGTCAGTATGAATGGAATGGTTTATAATGAGGCTATTAATTAGGTTGTAAATCATTAATAGACAATTACAGGAGTTTTATGTTTTAAAAAAACTGAATTAATACCACTTATAAGTGGCAAAAGCCATACTGTAAAGTGGTACTGGTAAATTAATTCAAATAAATACTCAAAAAAAACATTTAGGACTTTGCACACCTGCCCTTTTGCCATTATAACTGCACTGAGTCTTCTCTTATAATGCCGGAGGAGAACACATCTACAGGGATCTGACACATTCCTCCTTACAAAATCTCTCCAAATCCCTGGACTCTGCTTGTAGACTCTCCTCTGCAGCTCACCCCATACTTTTCTTTGGCACTGGGACAGCCACTGCAAACACTTGATTCCATGGTCTGTGAGCTATTCCCGTTTGGACTTGGAGGTATTTTCTAGATCACTGTCCTGCTAGAAAACCCAACCACAACTCTTAACCTGTCAGCAGCCAGATTATGTCTTAAAACCTGATATTCTGTATTCCATGGCATGGAATGTATGATGTCATGTATCCTAACAAAACCCCCAGAACCTTCGGATGAAAACTAGCCCCACAATCAACATCACTTTGCTTCGCAGCAGTGGTAAGGTACTTTTATTCATGACTTATTTTACACCATACCCACCTCTGGTGTTTTGTAAAGAAAATATATATCTATTTATGTTGCATGTGACCCGAAAAAAACAGCTTCCAATCAAAATTTCTGCAACACTTGTGGTGTGACATCAGCAGAAGTATTCTTAAGGCAAGCCTGCCAAATAGTTTGTCGGCATGGCGATGGCGTCTAATTGTAGATCTGGAGATCTGGTGACCCCAGCTTGCAGTCAGCTGCTGTAGAGGGCCAACTGTGTGTGGAGGCAAAGGCAGATTCATCACAACCCCAGTTCCTTTAGACTGCTTAATTACTGCTCTAATAGTGGAAAGCGTGCAACCATTTTTCATAGCCACTGCCTGATTTATGTAGGTCAGCAAACTGATCTTACACATGTCGATGGCTGATCTGGCCTGAGTCTTAACTTAACTAAAAACTTTTTTTAATTCCAGTGAAACAGGGAGTCATGCATCACCATGTAAGTTCCTAAAATTTCAGCTGTGCATTTAAATGGTAAAATCTGAATGTAAATATATGTAATGTTACACTTTGTTCAGAAGAATTTTCAAGGCTGCCAATAACATGCATATATTTAGAAACAAGTCTGATTTTTGTGAGCATGTATTTGTGTGTGCGTGTGTGTGTGTGTGTGTGATAAACATTTCCTCGCCCCGCACCGAGATTATGGCAGCCTGTTTCATGGTCATTTGACGAAAAGAGAGAAGCCAGCATAGTCGTTAGCAATCACACACACACACACGTTTGTATTCATATCTTCGTACTGCAATCCAAAACCAGGGACATTTCTTCTTAGTACAACCTGCTTATGAACACGCCAGATAATACCCACAAAAAAAAATCGTTAATGGCAGAACTGTGTCTGTAGACCAGTTAGATTAACAGGAAGAGGACGCAAATATATCCCTAGGGGGAGCAAAAACCGAAAAACTCATGAATATAGAAATTATGGCTTTGAAAGTCCAGCACATTGATTTACACAACTAAGTTATGACATAATCTCCACCAGCCTGGGGCAAGGAAGGAAACTGGGAGTGGGAGAAGCTTACAAGTTCAGAGCAGCTCACAGGTTGCAGATGCCGGGCCGGGGGGGGGGGGGGGGGGGG
>JAODJW010000127.1:25362136-25423750 GCA_026777045.1 Hyperopisus bebe | reverse complement strand
CCGCCCCCCCCCCCCCCCCCCCCGACCTAAATAAGGCAAGACATGCATTACAGAGCTCAGGAGATGTGTCAGGCACTACCAACCCCCAATCAATTGGTCTCATTTTACCAGTGCCTTGCTGCAACTGAGCTTCTCAGGCCCACGTCCTGCCATGCACCGGCCACTCTGGGGCAGCCATCCCCAAACGGAACCAGCTCCAATCCCCACCACAATCCTTTCCCAAAAACCACCTGCTATGATCTTAAGTCAGGCAACCGCACTGAGTTCCTGAAGGGGGCTCTGCTGTCATAACCCGGAACGAGGTACTTAACCTGAACAGTTCCCCTTGCACGGGTTTTAGATAAGAATGTCAGCTAAGCCACTTCATTAATGAAGTGCTCTACCTCATTACAAGGTACAACTGAGTCTGTGTTGCAGCTGACAGAGGAGAATGGATGTTCCGTGGTTTTTCCATTCTATCTTCTGCAGTGCAATGCATGGTTCAGTGGTCTCCAGGAATCAGGATGCCTTATGACATAGGCCACAGAAAGAAATAATCCTCATTAATACTCTTCAATAAAAAAGAACCTGTGGCACCACCCTATTATTAAATTGTTGACTGTAAAATTGTCCATAAATAAAACTGTACAAACCATTCACAATTCATACAAAAACATTAATATTAAGCACAGTATCTAAAGAGGAATGGTGCAGGTTAGGACCAGAAGAGGGCCAGGTCAATTCCCTTGCCAAGAACAGCAATTTCACTGTTGGGCCCTTCAGCATGGCTCTTAACCCTACAACTTTCAGAGAATCTGTCTGACCCTGTTCTCTGATCTTAACTTGCATGTCGCTTTGGATGAAAGCATATCCTAAAAAACTTCTGGAGTGTAATGAGGTGAGAAAAAGTTACCTGGATACTTGCGGTTGCCGTGGTTACTCAGAAACATGCATCCTCTATGCAGAGATGCTGAGCCGCGTGTTGACTCACATACTGCCAGTGAGCCCACTTATCTATTTAATGGAGCCTGCTGAATATAATAAGCAGGAAAATGTAATAAGGGCAGTAACTCAGAGCACAATTACAGTCAGGATGGAGTCTATGCTGGGGCCCACCCCTTTTCACCAACCATCCTCCTCATCCTGGGATGAGCGTTTACTAATACTAGCCCCCCTTGACACAGCAAGGGGCATGCTGAAGGTGGGATCCGTGGGATTCTGTTTTTGGGGTTGCAGGTGCAACGGGCATGTTTGGAAGTCATGGCAAGGAATAAACCATGCTGAACAGCATTTTACACCCCGGCAGAACAACGGCTCTCGTGTCTGGCTAACAGGAGCTATTCTAGGGTAGGTGTGCGTGGGGTGACATGGGACCGTTTTGACACAACCACTAATGATCCGCTGATTCTGGAGAATGACGCGCTGACTGTCTATTTGTGGCTGTCATATGTCAAAAACAGCCTTATTTTTACATTTTAAAGAGGTCTATCATTAAGGCTCAGGAAAGCATTAGCAAATACTACAGGGAATGACAAGATGCCAAAGGGACAGTCCAGCTCTGAAAAGGGGATCAAATTTCAGTCCTCCATCACTAAGGAGCCTCTATCTCAAAATCATGTCCTAAAACAAGAAAAAAATCACTAAACTTCATTGGTCACCTGAGTTAATTATTTAGTTATCACCAATGCCCTTTAAATCAATCAATTACATATGTGAGAACACTGACAATGATGTTTAGGTTGAAAGGTATCAGATATCGAAGTCAGATGGGACTGAAGATGCAAATACACATACAAAGTCCGTCCTTCAGTGGGTACTGATCTGGAAACATATGACTGAAGGTCCAACACATGGCCTTGAATCTTGCTGTAAGGTTTGATCATGGGTTAGATCAACTTTTTTCGCAACCAAGTCCAGTCGGTGACAATTCCAGTAATGGACTGTCAAAGATACTCGCAGGGCAAACCATGATGAGTTTACTCTATCAAGGTGCTAAAGTCATTATAATCTGTCATTCAGAAGCGAGGTCTCAATATTTGCACTGAGACAAAACCTAGAAAATATGTACTAGGAATATACAGGAATAAGGATAAATACAATGGAGAGATGACCTCAAATCCCAAATGTGGACATATACTTACAAGGAATTTCACCGTATATCCGTAGTGAATATGAATACTGATATGATACCAAAGCCATCTTGTAACACAAACTCCACTCTTTTCAACTTCTTTCTGGATCTGATCTCGCTTATAAGCACTCAGCCCCTTTTAAGATTTCCCAGTAAAAGACTACAGTACCCAGCATTCCTCTCACTTTCCCTCGGGCACTATTTCCTGTAGGTAAATGTGCCCTTTGCTGACTAGTAAAGCTGTTTATCATCCATTTTTTATAAATGTGTCTTTCAAAAATCTCTCATTCACACTCTCACAGTTTTTAACTAGGGTTAGCAAAGCATTATTATTACGTTATTTTGAGATTTATTGTACATTTTCAGATATTTTCTCTCTGATGCGGTCAGGGAAGCTCTGCCTGACGCACAGCCTGACGGCCACTAGCACCAAGAGACTTAGGTCAGGTTTCTCCCCTCTGAATACTGAATGAAGACTCCTAATAGCTAACATGCCACATGCTCTTCATACGATCAACACCCTGTTATGGGTGTTCCTCATGTCTGCCATATAACTGGCTCATGTAAATACAGATATCTATAATATTGGCTTTAATCTTTAAAATAATAAAAATAACAATAAAACCATTTTTAATACTATTTTTCGTTTTATTAGGTCTTTTTGTGCACAATCCAAAAAGCGGATGGAAAAAGCATGTAACTATACGTATGTACAATGTCAAGGCAAGGAATGTAAGAAAATTTTAAAACTCGAAACAATGTCCGTGTTGTTGGCCGCACTTGCGTGTCACTGCAACCCAGTTCAAATGTTTAAATCAGTGTTTCCCAACCTGGTCCTCGGGGACCCACAGATGGTCCATTTTTTTGCTCCCTCCCAGCTCCCTGCCAGACAGTCCACATTTCTGCTCCCTCCCAGTAGAACAGGAGCTGAGCAAAAACATGGACTGTCTGTGGGTCCATGTGGACCAGATTGGAAAACACTGGTTTAAATGTTCCGCAGTGAAGAGTAATTTACATTCGGCTGAGTTGCTATGGCCACTCTCAAACACACCATAAATGATGCTCGTGCCGGAAACAGAACATAAGCATCTATTGTACGTGTGAATCCGTCAATGACAACTGCGATACTGCCAGATGTTCCAGCTGCTTGTGTGAGACAGCAGGACGTGTGACACTGATGTAACAATGGACCGCTCCCACGTCACATGCTGGCTGAAAATATAATGTTAATTAATTATCTGCTTTTCTTAAAAAATATTACTACTGATACATGCCTCAACTTAGTCATTAACTGAACCACCCTATCCTCCTCTGTCCCTTCTAGTTACAATGTAACGTTTATGTGAATGGTAGCACCGGTGTTCAGTCTACTGAAGAGACTAGCAACTGATATTCTGTCTTTTTAATAATCATTCGCACACTGTCCAAATTATGTAAAATGTAACAGTATAAAATCAGCCTATCACTTGTGACTTTGAGTAATATGACGATAAATTTAAAAGCGTCACTAACGTTAGTAACAAGCTGATTATTTTGTGCACAAAATTTATTATTAGTCAACAATTCTTTGGAGTCCCATGTTTATGCTCAAATAATTACTAAACAAAATGCCTTGAAGGAGAACTGCTGAAATGTAGCTTGACGGTCTTGGTGATCATGTGGTGAAAAATTTATGTACTATATGTATGTGAAGCTGCAGTCAAAGTACACTTGAGAGCCAATGACAAGCAGAGTCAGATTCCCTCTGTGTGTGAGCATACCTGGCCAGCAAACCTGGTTCTGAATCTGAAATGGCCTCATTGACATCCTGACCCCCTCACAGACCCCCTACTATTGTCTTCAATGATTGTCAAAGACAATAGGCGGGGGGGGGGGGGGGGGGGGGCGGGGGAGTGCACAGGTTCACCTACGAGAATGAAGGCCAGGGATTCCCAAGGTGGGAGCTGCTTCCCTGTCAAATATTCCACTGCACATCTCACTGTGGGGGCTGTCATGGTGCCGCTAACACATCACATGCGGCAGCTAGGGGGCGCTTTCTCTAAAAAAAAAAAACACGCATGAAACAATGCATAGGCAGGACTCCATCTTCGCGCCCCAGACATTTCCTTAGGATAATAGGAAGTGCACCTCTTCCGCTGGGATGGGCCGCCACAGGGAAACAGGATGTGATAGCTTCCAATCCCAGACACGTTTACGGCATGTGCTCCACGTACTGTACATACCACGGAAACACCCTCCCAGCCTGTGAACGCTCATCTCATCTTGTCAGACGCAGTTTATAAGCTTATTGTGAAATTGTTGTTAACCCGCAGCTACTGAACATCTAATTAAAAATTATTTGAAATTTACACACATATTAATACTGTTGTTTTTTCGCACCAATTCACTGTCACATTGATGGTTTCCATAATGATCTTTTCATTAGATTGTTTTATTACCGCAGAACTCAACAGTGAGCACATGTTTATACCAAAGCTCAGGGTTAGTGGTATTCCACAGAAATCATTTTTCTTGCTCCGGTATCATTCTGACATCAATTTTTAATAATGTCAGGATGTTTTTTAGTTCCTAGCTGGCCACAATGCACAGGTCAGAGGTGGGGGTGTCATGTCTTTCTGTGGTCATACTGACTGCTAGATATACAGACCGAGTCGCAGAAGGCGATCAGCTACAGACCGAGGCACAGAAGGCGATCAGCTACAGGCCGAGGCGCAGAAGGCGATCAGCTACAGACCGAGGGGCAGAAGGCGATCAGCTACAGACCGAGGCGCAGAAGGCGATCAGCCACAGACCGAGGCACAGAAGGCGATCAGCCACAGACCGAGGCGCAGAAGGCGATGAGCTACAGACCGAGTCGCAGAAGGCGATGAGCCACAGACCGAGGCACAGAAGGCGATCAGCTACAGACCGAGGGGCAGAAGGCGATCAGCTACAGACCGAGGCGCAGAAGGCGATCAGCTACAGACCGAGGGGCAGAAGGCGATCAGCTTCGAATGAAAAGGCGCTTTGAGATATTTGTCCAAAACCAGAATTACTTTTACTTTATCTGCTTATGATTGCAGTATAATTCTGCAGATTTGCTGTCAATCACCAAACTACAGGTACACATTTGTAGAGCCATTGGTACCAAAGCGGTTAAGTTTAAATCTTGAATCTGACTTTTACATCATCCTTTCTGTTTCCTTGCATTTTGAGTCTCCCCACTCGGGTCCTGCGATGCCCTTCGCCTCTACAATGAAAAAACAAATGCTTATAAGGAACCAAGAACCAAATATTGGTATTCTCCTCATAAAACAGAAAGTGAGATACGTACCAAAATATTGCAAAACAGAAAAATGTATTATTTCAGCTCAGGTTCTAGCCGACAGGTCTGCATAAAGAATACAGCAAGACAAGGCAACAGAGGCTCTGTCAGTCCTCAAAACTAATTATCCATTTAATTTTAAAATCAGGAGCACCTGTCTATAGTTTTGGAAAGAAAATAAAATTCATTAATATGCTCTGAGAATGATAACCCTCTGCATGGCTTTAAAAGGGCCATAAACTTTGTTTTAATGAGGGACCCAGAACACCCTCCCTACTCACCCAGGCCAGTAACTCCTAGTCAATGAGGCCCTATCAAACGCAGGAGGTCTTCATTACCCCCACCCCCAAGGCCCACCCCCCAAACAAACACAACGTGCAGCAGCTGACACAGCACCATGGTTTGTAGGGACACTGAAAAGCTGTATGATATACGGAGAGCGTAAATATACAGCTAACTGTGCAGGGCTGCAGCATGCGTGTGAGACTGCATACGGATGCGTGATCACGCACAGCTTAGCGCGCAACTTTGCTGGCTCTGACAGGTGAATAAGCTGGGTGCACAGAGCAACATTTCAAAGTGTCAACATTATTTATACAGTAAACTGTCGAAGTACTTATGATAAATAGAACATTGTGCTAAGAACTACGGCTGTAGAAGGACATATATTTGTTGTGTGCCATTTGGGTACATCATTTTCAGTTTGTTACGCACAATAAAGTGAATTAATGCATTTTTCGACACTAACAAAACCTAAATCCACAAGTAGATGTTCATCATGGAAAACATTATGCTAATTGTGGCTCTGAGTTGGTGACAGTCAGGCATAATCAGCGGTTTGGGGACATTTTGGTTTCCCAGTAAATGACACCAACGCTGGACAGACAGTCGAGTATAAGACCAAGACTTTCTGTTGGCTCTGTCACACCAAACGCAGCTATGTTACTGAAAACACATCCAATATGCTAACTCGTTTGAGGCGACATCATCCAAGTTTGTGCATGATGGGATCAAGGCAGAAACAACCTCTGCAAGTGAGCTTCCCCACGGCATTTAAGGTGCTTTTCTGGGAAATTCAGACACGACTAAAAAACAGTCTAACTAAGGCTCTAGGGGTGCTTATCTCTACAGATATGGGACCATACTCGGTAGTACAGAACCCAGGACTTCATTATGATTGTTATGATGCATTATTTTCAATTTTTCATTTATTTTACATATTGATTTTTAATGTGCAAATAAACATCTTAGGCTTTCTGATTCAGACAGTTCAACAGAGACGCTCCATTATGGCTCGCAACTATTCCTGTCTTTGCAGTTTTAATAATAAACAATTTCCCTGTTGTTCTGAAACTACACCACACCATAAACCCAAAACTGAGGTTTGTGAATTTTGCGTACCATTACACTCCCACTAACAACACAAAGGTGTTGGTCTAATCCCAGGGCTCACACATAAATTGCAACCCTTCCGTCTACTGGAAGAAACTTTGGGATAAAAGCACACGAGGTCAGTGCCCTGCATATGGGGGATCTCCTTCAGGGCGGCTGGAAAAGCATCCCAGGAGGCAACCTCATGAAACTGGAGTAGAGGAGACAGCAGGGTCAGCCAGTCCCTGGAGCAACTGGGGTTAAGGGCCACGCTCAATGCCCCAATGGTGGCATCACTCTCCAACCGACAACCTGGGTTTAAGGGCCCAATAGTGGCATCACTCTGCCAACCACGGGATTTGAACCAACGACCTGCTGAGTCCCAACCCACAGAGCCGCCCCCCCCAACAAATAAATGTAAATACTTTTTTGGTCAGTGCATAATTCCATATATGTTATTTTATAGTTTTATAGTATAGTCTTTAAAATTACTGTAAAATGTAGACAAACTTTGGAGAGGTCTATGGAGAAGTAACTGGTACTGTAAATGACCACATATTATAAAACATACAAGACACCGCTGTAAAATGTACCTATAGGTATATGAGACCTTGTTAACGTTGCAAAACGGGGATAGGACCAGTCAGAAAGTACAACGAGCCAGTGGTGGGTCGTGTCATGCAGTGTTACCATCACCAGTCGGCAGACCCTGACTGTGCTCTCATTTCACGATCGCACGCTCAGACCCGCTGTCACGCAGGAGCAGATCGAGGCTTCGGGGAATAAAGGACATGGCAGTTTAATCACTGGTAGCTCAGTAGCTACCGCCCAGCGGATAAAACTGCAAACATGGCTTCCATACACATTAGCGCGACCTGATTCACAAACAAACGCTCAGTGTCCCAGTCAAAACAGCTAAAATCAGCACCATTATGCAAGTAAGTTGAACAATCACATGAAATACGATCCAAGCCCAGATAAAACCACACCCACGCGGTGTTTATGTGCTGGACAGACACCCAATGCTTAGGGATTATCACTCAGCAGTTAGATTAGATTTAGATTACGAAAATCTTTAAAAAGCCTCTACCGCCATATGCTGTCCTTGGCTAATACTTTAGGACCCAACACAGTCTGTCTTCCTTACATTAATGCGATTCTATTGGCTAATATTTATTTGAAGACTGAAGATTTAAACGCTCTATTTTATGATGCACTCACTCAAATATGGGTACATGTTGTAGAAGTACAGGGCAAGATAGGAGTAGACAGCTTCTGAAACTGAATTTTAAGAATTCTATATTTTGTATAAAATATCATTGCTACTATTAATTTATTACCTTACGTTTCTAAAAGGAGGATAATCTTTACATTACACAATGTTGGCACGCACAGAGGGGTCAGTCTTAGGCCCACAGAAGTTTATTTGCTCCATACAGCGGAGTTTTTGGTTCCTCCTCATTGTTTTCTGGCATTTATCCTTCTTATTCTTTACCCCTGTATCCCTACAGTAAACCATTGAGTATCTATGTACTAATAATGTATCGTCATGTTCCTTGGGGCAACTGTGTTATGAAAGACACTATATAAAAATGAATTGAATTTGACTGAAAAATGTGTTCATGCAAAGCTAAGGGGGATACTCTATGTTAATCTCAGAGGATTCAGATGGGGGGGGGTGGAGATGCTGTCTTCAGCGAGGGGCAAGTTAAACCCGGCATTATGTAAACCATCCCTAGATTTTTCTGAGAGCTTCATTTCAGATTTTGTAAATCAATGGTTGCCAATATTTTTTATGGAGCCACTTTAGCAAAGAAAAAAAACTTGGCGACCTGGCGAGTCGCAGTGGTATAAACTGGCGACCCTTGTTGTACATCATCGTTTTTTTTCATATGAAAGAAATAAAAGGATGTGACTGGGTTTACAGAGTTATGTGAAAATCAGGAATTCACCCATGATATGGAAACAACTAAATGTTTGAAGTGCAGTCAAATTAAGTTAAATACTTGGTTTGCATTACTGTGAAAACGAAGCAGCAAGTGAAGACTGCAGTAAGTTACCAAACTGAATTATATTTACGTATATTTACAGAGAGATGGTCTGCAGAGGAGGTAACTGTTTTTTCTGTTATCAACCTTATGGTAGAAGACTTCAAGGAAGTGAAGGAACTCATATCAGATACAGAAATGACCAAGAGAAGTGTGCAGCATCCCAAAGTTTTCTCAAATTTTGAACAGTATTGCAGACTCTTGGCCTTCACTCAACCAGCTATCTGGAGAAGCCACCAGGAATGCTCCTCCAACAGTCCTGAAGGAGTTTCCACAAGTTCTGGGCAAAAGTTGGCTACCTCATGTTTACTCTGCGATCCAACTCATCCCGACCCGGCTCTGTAGAGTTTAGGTGGGGGAACTGTGGGGGTCTGGTCATCTGTCACAACACTCCATCTCTGTCCTTATTCACAAGATAATACGATACTTATGTAACCATGAGGTGTGATTAGAGTTGTTATCCTGTTGAAAAACAAATGAGTTTCAGTAGGTAGGTCCAGACTTTTGACTAGCGCTGTGTGTGGAACATGATATCAGGACCATTCAACCTTTAAACCTAGTGAGCAGGACGCCATGGCATTAGGGGCCTTGCTGTTAGTGTGACCCACAGCCTGGAGCAGCAGCACAGCACACAGCTGTCATTGGGGGCGAAGGCAGCCTCAGTCCTGGACCAAAGCGCCCTGAGGGTTTCGCAGTATCCTGTCACGTTCAATAAGACAGCTCCCAAATGTAACGTGGGAGGAGGGGCAGCCCAGCCGCGCAGCTCCGCCGCTTTTCAGTGATAAAGCATACAAATAAACAACATTTATTATGCCTGGGTAGGGGCTGATGGTTCTAGATACTAGCTGTATGCAGGCCTCTGGGAACTGGCTCTGTGCTCAGCTGTTTCTGGGGGGAGGAAGTAAAGCGGACTTTGCAGAGTCTCCGAGAGAAGGGATCCCCGTTGCAGATGGATTCAAAATGCTCAGTCAGGAACCGCGTCACCAGCCTGGTGAAACCCCAGAGCGTAAGCGAGCTAATACCAAGAATTCCCCGTTTTAGCCACGTTTCAAGAAGGTGCGCATGAGCCTAAAGCGTAGGTCACTGTTTCGCGTATTATACTCAGCCGATGCCGCACCCCATCAGGCCAGCGTCCTCAGCAAGCATCAATACTGTACCAGTCGATAGTCTGCACATACTAATGAAACTCATTTGTTTTTCAATAACACACGGCGCTAAGCAGACCTTGACGTTCTGCAGCAAGTATTATTATGAACAAGGTAAGAGATGGAGTGCTGTGACAGGTGGCTGTTCACCCGCAATCCCCAGGCCAGAACTATCTAGAGCTGGTTTGAGGTGAGTTGGACCAGCAAGGTAGCCAATCTGTGCCCAGTTATGAAAACTCCATCAGGACTGTTGGAGCTGCATTCCAGGCAGCTACATCTGGAAGCTGGTTGAAAGAATGCCAAGAGTCTGCTATGCTGTAATTAAAACAAAAAAGGGGCTATTCAGAAGCTCTAAAATTAGAGAAAATGCTGATATATTGAACAATTCTCTTGATCATTGCAGTATTTGATATGCATTCTTTCATTGCCTTGAGTCCTTTTACTATAAGGTTAGTAACATAGCTAAGATAAAAAGCAGGTATATCCAGACTTTTGACTGGTACTGTATACATTTAAAGTCAGAAATACCCAGCAACAAAAGAAAGCAGTGACAGTATTGAGAATCACTTTATTTATAAGTCTTATAGCTAGAGTAATATGGCTGAAACATATACAGGTAATACATACATCTAGATATACAAGCCTCTAAATTTAGCCAGATGACTAGAAGAGCTTAAAAGTGTGTGCTAAGCACTGAGATAATTTATTTCGATGTTACCCTTAGCGTGCCGCATTAAAATAAATTGAAAGCAGGAGTGAGTCGGCAAGCTGAGCGCTAATGTGGCACAGCGATGAACTCCATTTCCTGTATGGCCGGGCAGTATTTATAATATGCTTTGCATCAGCACCAACTCGCCAGATGGGAACCGCAAACATCAGCGGCGAGGGAATGAACTTCAGCCCGGAGCCCACGTTTTAACACTTAAAGCAGAAGGGCATTTCAAAGAATGCCATATTGTCAAAAAATACTGTTCGATGAGGAGGGCGGCTAGCAAATGATTACAGTCTCGAGCTTAATCTGTCGTACGAGGTTATCGAGCGCTAAATGCCAGCGAACCGTACACACGTAGCGCTTGCAGGATTTCTGAAATCACAAATCGGTTGACGACACTAGGATTTTATCTGTTCCATTTCCTAGGCCAGGAAAGAGATACATTTGTGCATTAGAGTCAGTGTGCGGCTGGGAGTTCAGGCCTGGGGGGGGCTGGGTGATACAGGCAGATCGTTTTTGACATGCAGCTCGAGGTTCTCTGCTGTCAGTCACACGTTGTTTATACCTTTCCCAGAGTGTCATAAAGCTTGACACCGGCACTGCACTGGTGCTGCCAGCCAATCACTTTTATTCATCCTGTGAAGGATTTCATTAAGCCTATCAGGCGAGGGACACCGTTACCACGGTCACAAATCTCCCCTAGCAGAGTGACTTGTTCAATCCCCACTGTGGTGCCACACGCCAGGGTGATGAAGCTCACCTGCCTGGGACACTGAGTATGGTCACCGTGCTGCGGTATGACGGCAAATTTAACTCGTGGCAACCGGTTTCCAATAAATATGCTGTAGATGTGCCTGTCCCCTAAATGGGATCACCTCAAGTCACCTCACGGCAGGCTGAGTGGCAGGGACACAGACGGCGGCCATGTCCGGACAGTAGGAAGGAAGTGGTATCCAGACAACAACCACGGACACTCACCCAACAAGCTTTAAGTATCAAACCAGTATCATATATGAGTATCGTATACTAACATGAGTACGTGTATTAAACAAGATCAACAAATAGAGATTAAACAAAAAAGAATCATATTATTAAAAACTTTACAACAAAAAATTTATTTTTCTGCTCGTCTGTGTGCAAATATTACGAATATTGTCCTTGGAAAAACTGTCACATTGTCCTCTGAACACTTTTTAGCAAACTTGTGGTATTAAGGATACTCAGATGTCTTTTGGATCCTCAAAGTAAACTTAAACTAAAATATATCTTTGCTGGCTTAAGGGGATTAGAGGATTTCCAAAGCAACTGTGTGTTTGAGATGTAAGAACAAGCATGATGCTCTTCCAGTCAGCTCATGGGTTCAAACATTTTTAAGTGAGCTGTAACTTGTCACTGCAGGCCAACGTAACCAATCATCAAAGGTATTGAAAAAACTAAAACGCCATCAACCCAGACTTCAACTGAAATTATACTGGATCCATTTTACAGAGTTTCTGTGCTGGATTCGGAACAGAAACCCTGCTTGGGATTTGATCACAGTACCCATAAATGGAGTAATGAACAGATAGGTCCACATCTGGGAATGGTTGTCTGCCTCCTTATAACTTGCTGATTAGATCCACAGAAGGCACTTACGCTCAGTTCTGATTACACCAAACACCGTGCTTTCGAGCCTTGCTGGCTAAAGGGAACAAGTCTAATGTCAATACTCAGCTTCTAGGAATAATACTTTCCCCTTTATTAAGCCAAGAGTGGCCGTTTCTCAGCACTCAAGTACATAGGAGCTACGGCATTATCTCCAAAGCCATGGTTTGCCTGCAAACTTCAAACAGAAACCAGTAAAATGAAGCTGCTGCAGAACGAACAGACCCTGCCTTCAAATGCCTTCTATCTTACAACCGACACAAGTGCATATATAGCTGTAACAGTTTACATAGCACTACAAGCATTCTAAAAAAGTTAACAAAAAAGGATTACTTATAAGCTAATAACCAGTGATATACTACCTGGTTTTGAAAGAACTGAAATGTTTTCAAGAAATAATATTGGCATGAGATGACTTGACATAGGGCAATATACACATGAAATTTCTCCAATATCCTGGAGAATTAATAATATATGCTCTCCTCATCAAAAACACATTTAGGGTAGCTGCGTTAAAACATATCGGCTCTACATTATATCTTATACTTTCCATCTGACTCCATCAAACTATAAACTAGTCATCTGTAGCATTCTTATGAAGGAAATAAAAAAATTATCAAAGTCGTGTGGCAAAGCCCTCAAAGTCTGAAAGGACGCGCACAAATGTGATGGTTCACTGGCTTGGAAGAGCCTTTGTTCTTCTAATTAAAAACCCACAACATGGTATCTTTCCTTGGGTTTCTAGATCTTCCTCTAATTAAATAAATCCATTCCCTTGCTTCCAAATAGTGCATTAAACGACAGCAGCTCTCAGGTTCTTGCCTAATGTAGCAGCAAGTCAAAAGACCCCCCTACCGAACACCTCCATCACACGAAGGACAGCGATCAGCATTTGCAGTTACTACCAGTCACAGTCATGAATGACATAGACCAGACTCAAACTGCAGTGCTGGGAAAATCTGTATGTGAATTTAAATAAATTTAAAAATGAAATAGTTATCATTGTTGATATATCACAAAATAATGAAATGCATCCTCTGCATGTACCCCATTGTGACATAGCAGGGGGGGCTAATTCAGCAGTACTTTGCTGGTCAGGGATTCAAACCAGCAATCATTCAATTACAAATGTGCTTCTCTAACCATTACGCCACCACAGCCCTAGAGTGACCACCTCCCATGAATCAAGTCAATACAACAGATAGCCCTGTAAATAGGAATCATTCCGAAAGTTGAACTCTCTCCAGCAATAGGCAGATGACAGATGACCTCTATTTAAACACCTTATAAAACCCAGCAGGAAATCTTATCTCCAGCGCTTCATGTGAAAAGCAACTGTGAAACCAGATTTGTTATAAGTTTGATACCATCTCGCTTCGGTATTGTAATATACGCTGTGAGTGAGAAAAAGTTGCACCATTGTTCTTCTGATTTGTGCCAATGTGAAATACCTGAAAATAATGGCTGCAGCTGCATTCTTAAAAATTTACCCATATGGTGGCAGTGAAGTCAAGCGATCCATGACAGACCTAATTAGAATTAATATTAGGAAATGTATTCCATTGAAATGCAAAGACAGGTAAAAACAGCACACCAAACAAATTAATATTACTAAGGCTTCTTCCTGTTTTCCCCATATTAGACTGACACCGTATTCTCCATTTGCTGAGTAAAGTTATTTTACTCTAAACACTGTTTAATTTGATATACTGTGGCCATAAATAGGGAAAAATGAGGCACATTCTGCTAACTCATTAGAATTCTGTTACATTATTTCAAATGGAAACAATCATTTGAATTCCTTTGAGATCAGAATGGAAACATCGCACAGGTGCTGTAGTACTTAGGGAACCAACTCACATTAAAAGGGACTTTTAGGCTTGACAGTAGCTCAGGAATTCAACAGAATATAAACCATATCCTTTGAATATTAACATCTGGCAAGAAAACTGAACTAGAAGCAACACGGCCTACTAATTCAGTTGGATTTCTCAACTTCTAACCACCTTCCTCCCAAAAATCCACCCCAAAAATCATCCTTTTGGAAAACATCTGCATGGCAGCTGTAATGGTCCCCTCTCGTTTGTAAATCTCTCATGTTCTAATCAGCTTCATTTTAATTCCTGCTATCAGGGTGGTATAGGCTACATTTAGCCACTGCTACTTTAATCACATAAAAAACTAAATGAGCCATTTTCAGCACTAGCGATACCAATGGCTTGTGAGAATTTTACTTACACAAAAATGTTCTGTGGGCAGAACAGAAAATATAATTGTAGAGAAGGTGGGGCCAAGCAACTAGAGGAGGCGGGACCAAGACATCTAATTGGTGGTCCCACTTCCTCTAGTTGCTTGGACCCACTTCCTCTACAGTCTAATTGGTTATCTTTCTGAACCAATCATTTTTCATTCTGCCCTCATAACATTTGTCTATAAGTAAAACTCCCATGAGCATACCACTGTATCCCACGTATCCCAGAGTTCCTTGCCCATTGTAACAAAATTCATCATTTCTTGTGTCATCGTAAAAGTCTAAGCAGTCATGCACTGCTTGAGGTTTATAGCTCGACGAATGATCACAATCTGTGTGGAAAAAATTCCTAAACAAGCCAAACACACAGGAAGCGTAGATACTATGCTAGCCAGCAGCACAGTCTTGAGTCTTGAGTTCAACCCCCCCATGTCTTGACCTTTAAAACCATGCTGGATCCCTCCTTTTGTCACTTGCTGTCTGTATGACACAGGCTCAGAAAGAAATGTTATCTCCTGCCACTATATACCTGTAAATGGATGCTATGACAATAAAGCTCACTTGACTTGACTTGATTTAGTCACTGTTCTGCTTCTAGACATCTGTGTTATTTTTTTGTTACTTACACTGTTCCCCAGACAAGCCAGCCCAGAATTGGCTCCATTTTGCTTGGCTCTCGATCAATGGTTGTATCTAGACACCGTATTTTCCATCCTGCTCAAAGTCGTAATGTCGCACAAGAGCTTCTGCCATAGATTTACAGACTTACAGCAGTGGCGAACAACGCCATTGCAACGTTGGGAATGTGCAGTGGTTAGTGTTCCGCTGTACATATATTTGTGAAGTGAGTGAGATCAGTAGAATTCAAATTGCCACCAGGCTATCCCCATCAATCGGATTCAGTGGCGACAACTGAAAATATATGGCTGTTCAGTCCCTGTTTTAGCAGTCTTACACATGCCCGAGGTGAGAACTGGACCATGGCAGCAATCGATCAAACCACACACAATGGAAATATGAGGCAGCACCTGTTGTATTGTTAACAACTCACCCATATTTGCTTGTGTTTTCCTAGTGAACGCATTCTGTGCTCTACCAGTGAGACTGACCAGAAGAATTAAGCTGTAATAGCAAAACTGTAATAATTAAACACCATTTAAACCATCATTAGGACATATTACAGCAATACAATTACTATCAAAACATCATCAGTGACTGAGCATCATTTTTCAATTGTCCATAAAGCTGTTTCTGAGATCTCTAAAACTGAACCAATATCCATTCAAACTGTGGAAAGTTTCTAATGTTTGTTTTTTTATTTTTTCAGTTTCCTTATTGTTGTGTTGTTTTTTTTTGTCTTTTACTTTCATACTGACTGTACTTCCATTTTGATTACAGGTAAACTCAAGAGCCATAAGTACTGTGTTAGATTTTACAGTCTGGATGCTGCAATTTCTTCAGTTGTTTCCGTCAAATGAATCCATGGACCTCCAGGGACACGGTTTCAGTGAGAATCTATGCTTTCACCTACATGTCCAAGTATCAGAGCTGAAGCTTCTAACTCAATATGCTTCCAAATAGGTCTACAAGTAAAAAACTAGTCAGCTTTCATAACAGGAAGGGCTTCAGGAAACAGCTCTACCTCACTATCCAGTGCAGTAGCAAAGCCAACAAAAATAAGCACCAAAACTGTTTAACTCAACGCCAACAGTAAAGAAAACAGAAATGAGAGTAATGCTATAATTATATCACAGCAGTATCAATAAATTATACAGCTATGCGAACTACCAACAAAGGAGTTTTTTTCTTTAACAATTAAGCGCTCCAAATTACAAAGTTACATTTTACAGACAATCTATGCAGGTTGTGCCAAACTGATTAACTGTGCTTACAAAACTGAAATCTAATTAAATACACACCTTAGGACGACTGCTATACGTTTGGTATACTATTACTATACTTTGGTATACTATTCACTTTTCAACACCAGCTACAAGGTTGGGGATGTGCTAAAGCAAAGTATACATCACCAAGTGTGAGGGGTAGGCTGGTATTCACCCATGGATGACTGAAAGTACTCTGGGTACTTTTAGGGTGAAAGCAAAAGCTGAGTGTACAAGAGCGTGTATCGTCAAGGAGATTCTATAGCTACAATAGGATAACGATTGTACTCTGCTAGGAAGTCACACTGTCGCCCGCCACAATCACCTGACAAAACAGTGTCAGAAACAACATTCAAACCCAGTACAAAACCGATCACTTGCACCAGGTAACAGGGAGACAATGGAATATTAAAGTGTTTTTTGCATTTGTTAAATATAATTAGAAAATAAATTATTAGAAAGGACAAGATCAAATTGAACACGGTATTTTATAAGTTGATAAGAAATATAAAATCGTCTATGCTTATTTTACAGTTCTGATCCTAATGTTCTGACAACAGTATAATTGTGTGGGGTCAGTAAAATATCAATCATTATGTGTACAGCTTGGGGGTGGGGTTATTACAAAATGTAACTGTTATCCTATCGATTCCATAATTAATACTCAATTGCCAATTCACATTGTGCTATAGAGAACCAGGGTGAAATTTGATGTGTTTCTGAATTTTTCATTCAATAAAACAAATTCTTTCAGCATCAGTCTATCAAAGGTTATTGCTTTTGAGCAACAATGACGACAATATAATCTAAAAAGTAACAAAACAATGATCGAATGAAGAGATTATACGATTTCTCAAAAGCAAACTCTTTCTCTGTGGATATGACTAATATGTTGATCGATACAAGACAATGTACAATACTGTGAATGCGATTAATCAGAATAATCCAGAAAACTCAGACACATTTGGGTCAGGGACTCAGGGGAAAGGAAGATTCCATAAGCAACATACTGCTAATTAACCCCTAAATGAATGTGATTTGCGAGCTGAGTTCAGTTGGTCTTCCCTGCATCCTGCTGGAGTGGAGGAGACAGTCAGGATACATGGGAGTGAAATGTGAAGACTGCAGTAGTGGACGTGCATCACTCATTCTCAGGCTGTGTTACATCTTCTGTATTTTATCATTCCAGAGTACATTTCTGCTTGTTTACTGTCCTAACTGGACTGCATCATAATGATCACCCTGGGGATTCAATGACTATTTTCCACAATTAGAGAATTTCTGCAAGCAATACAGTACGTACCTTCCATATACTGAACGCTCAGTTTTTTTGTTTTATTTTGTTTCTTTTTTAACTGCAGTATCCATATTGTCTGCAAAATCGCATAGCTAAAACCTCATGCCTGTTTAGAAAAACGGAAGCCTCAATTGTGTGGGAGCCCTTCACATTAAAAGCCAATAAAGATGCAGTCGTTGTGGAACTTAAATATCACAACAGCATGACAACAATGCAGCATCATAAAACAAGACATTTACAGACTCACCCAATAATGGGAGGTTAACTGTAGATAACTATATAGCTTAATTTACTCTCTATGATTCCAGTATCTCATGATAATTGTTGCTGATGAAACAAGGGCTACCCCATGGCTTAGCCATAGAATCTTACAGAACAAATATTTTATTTAGAGAGAGAGAGAGAGAGAGAGAGAGAGAGAGAGAGAAAGAGAGAGAGGAATTGTATTTTCTCCACTCATTTTCAGCAACTACTTGTCCTGATCAGGGTCATAAGGGGCCACAGTTGCTCCAAGAGGTTACAGGAACACAGAGCAGGAAATAACAAATGTTAAAACCGGCAGCTCTTGTTCACACCACAGCAGTTAAGCTGGACTGAGCCGATGTCTGCATTAAAGAAGATGCCTCTAAATAAGGACGCAGAATCAATTCGGCCTCTGAGAGACTGCAGTTTTGTACAGATTCTGTCATTTTTGAGGTCTTCCCCAGAAGCTCCCCACACAGGGGTTTTACTTTGAAGCACTGCAGTCTGCTGCTTAGTGTGCCGTACAACATATGCAGGGCTGGCGCCTGAAGAGCAAAACACTGCCTGTCAAAACAAGACAAGGGTAGCAAAACAGTGCAGAACATTCATATTACTATTCCTATTCTCTGTAAGAGGACAAACGGGTAAATAGGATTTAACCACCCACTACTTTCAGAGTGGTCACGATTATGCAATCAAACTCGATTTCTTTTTATCTTATCAATTCAGAGTTATATTTTTGATCACTCAGCAATAAGGCTGCAAAATGCAGGGAATTTTTCCGTTAATTCCCATAAATCCCCGGTAATTCCCATGGAAAGTTTCCAAAATTCCCCAGCTTAACTTCCCAAGGAATGAAAGGTTTCTGGAAATTTACCACACCTTTGCAACCCTATTCAGGAATATGGCAGAAGGAAGACAAGGAAAAGCAGATGGAGGTCCCAATAAAAAGAGATGGGAAGCCTCTGTTGTGTGGGAGCACTTCACATTAAAAGGCGATAAAAATATAGTCGTCGTGGAACTTAAATACAGCATGACAACAATGCAACATCATAAAATAAGACATTTACAGACTCACCCAATAATGGGAGGTTAACTATATAGCTTAATGTACTCTCTGTGATTCCTGTATATCAGGGTAATTAAGGCTATCCCATGGCTTAGCCATACAATCTTACAGAAGATGAAATATGTAGCCATATACAATACACACACATAGAGAGAGAGATACAGTATTTTATCCATCCACCAACTCATTTTCAGGAGCCACCTGTCCTGGGCAGGGTCACAGCACCCATCCCAGAGGCTACAGGTGCACAAGTCAGGGAATAACCCAGGACAGGGCACCAACCCATTGCAGATCACATTCCCCTGCGGAGACTCAAACCCAGGTACCACAGGTGTGAGGCGTCAGTGCTAACCACTGTGCCCCCTACTATATTGTTTATTCATATTATATTAATTGCTTATACTATATGTGTATGTGTGTAATATATATATATATATATAGACCTTTGTATTTAAGTTGTGCCCCCCCCCCAAATATAAAGCTCTCTCATATGCCATTGACCTGCAAATCCATCCTGTAAACTGGCTAAGAGCAGCCCCTACTTTCATTATCATATTTTCTAGAAAATAATAACATACAATTACACAGTAAACTACCACTTCTGATTAAAGTACTATAAAGGGCACAAACCTTGGAAAAAAATATGGGAACCTGAAGCCATCAAAGAAAGTCACTGTTACTCTTACACTAGGACAGAACCAGCACTAGGTTGGCAGAGATGTATGTTTACATGTTGGCAGGCACAAAATTCTGGCAGAAGTGTTGTCCAGTAATAAGGAAACCCACGACACACAATAGATGGGAAGAGAACAATCACAGCAATACTAAGCAAACAGTTACTCACTCAGAGTGTTTACCGAACTGATTTAATAGGCAGCAGTGACATTATCAGTCGTACCTCTGACGAGCATGTACTAGGCGAAACCTGCTTTGGCTTCTGTGAGTCCGTAACTCATGCAGTATGCCGAAATCACCAGAAAAAGGGTTGGGTCAAAACGGTAATATGCGCCGCGCTACGAATTACAGATCTCCACGGTTAGTAAAGAGAAATTTGCTATTTTTATTAGCCTGTTAAAATACGTGACAGTGCTTTAACAAATGCATTAAGCGCTTCTCCTCTCACGGCGCACCTGGCCACCCGCGGGGGTTGTTTGTAATATTAACGCACAGCACGAGTCTGCGAGAGAAAGCCGGTTTGTGGATTCAGTAGAAGCTCGGTGAGGCTGTTCCCACCTGGCACTCCCCAGTCGCGTATGTGTCACCTATCACCTGGCAACACCTCAACTGCGTCCGGTTTGCCCGCAGAGGTTCCAGTAAGAGATTCAGACAAGGCCTCACGCCATACTTCATTATTTCATTCAGCTGCTTCGCAGACACTTCCATCACAACATTTATCTATTAGTGCTGCAGGGTTTCTTTAAACAAAAAAAAGGGCTAAATTCAAATCAAGGATCCCTCTCACACGCAGAAAACCACTCCCTAGGTATAGAGTCTTTGAGTCGCCAAACTATCTGATGCATGTACATCTTCAAAATCACAACCATGAACTTCTGGCTGAGGTTCTTCAGAAATAATTTTCCATTCACACTGTATTGTAAAAGCTTATACGTATAGTTTTTTAATCAAAATAAGTCAGTGTACTGGAAACCCACAATTTACAATGCTTAGCCACAGCATGCCGGCTATCCAGTATCAATGCACACACCCTGACTCCAGACCAAGTGTCCTTCATTGGAAGAGGTAATGTTTTCTCTCCTAACACAATGGAGAACCGATTTCTTTGCAGGGAGGGCAACTCCCCAGAAGAACGATATCTTCCTTTTCAGAAAGCAGTGCTTCTGGTCAACGGGAAACACATAACAATGGCTTTAAGTACAGTTAAATGGTACAATTTACTCATCACAATACATTTACTGCACTGGGCAACTCGTCTTAAAATGATTCTATCAATGACTAATGGACCTGGAGAATATAAGGCCGACAAAAGCGACTCATCTACACAGGCAATCAGCTTCAAAATCAATTGTAAAACTGCTGTCTTCCATCCATTCAAGAATTATAGTGTTAAATAAACCAAGGAGAAACCTCCATCACTATTTTTATTTAACAGGATCTTTTGAGCTTCTTTTATCTCCGCAAAGGAAAATCAGTGTTGGGTTAAAAAGCAACAGAAACATAGATGTGCTAGGTACAGGGCTGACCCTGAGCCTGCTGGAGGCAGCAGCAGAAAAGAGGATGGTAGCAAAACCGGACGATATTATGATCAATTCGGCCCATCTGCTGCAGGGGGCGCTGTAATGGAGTACATTTAGCTACCAGCTCATTCTTGTGCTAAAAACGCTACTTGGGATCATTGCTGCCTGCTGCCATCAGACACCACAATGCCACTCCCCAGCTCATGGGAGTTATACTTACACCAAAATGTTCCGCTTAGTCGGTCCTGCCTCCTCCACAATCTGATTGGTTATCTCTCTGAACCAATCAATTTTTGTTCTGCCCTTAGAACATTTTTGTGTAAGTAAAACTCCCATGAATCATCCTGTCTTGTTATAATAGGCCTATAATCTGGCGTGTTCTATTCTAACTGCACATGATTTATTTGCACATAATTATTATTATCTTTAAATATTTATCTTTATTATTACATTCTGTTTTTTTTTTCAAAATATTTCATTTATTTGTGTACTGGGTACTTTTTAAATCTGTTTGAACTATGTGTACTATCTTTGTACTTTGCACTGTACAGTATGTATGTTCATCTGTGCACTATGTTCCTGGTGCTGCATGTATGCAAACTCCCCCTGGGATCAATACATTTCTTTTTCTTTATCTTAATCAGTGAAGTAGCATACACAAATAACTTCTACAATACAATATGTACAAAAGGATATTCTGTCCATCCATCTATCTTGCACAGCTGCTTATCCAGTACAGGCCACAGTTAGCCTGGAGTCTATCCCAGAAACCACGGGACACAAGGGGGGGGGGACACCCTGGATGGGATGCCAGCCCATCACACACGGACAGTTATTCCATCAAAATTTTATAGCGCTGTTAAGACAACCAAATGCCTAAGAGGTAACCATCTGTGAAGACACCTCCCACAAGATTTCACAGGCAGCTGAACTTCACAAAGCCACCGATTCATCTAGTTTAACCCATACTACAAACTTAAAACAAAAATCTAAGGATTTGTTATACAAAGCATACAGATGCAGTGGGGAAAAAAGGATGACTGTTGGTGATGTTTGTGAGGAAAGCCCACTTAAAGAGGCCTGGTCTGGCCTTCCAGCTGCCTGTGGTCAGCACAAATAAAAAGCTGACGTGGCGGGCCGTCGCTGAAGCACAGGAAGCCAGAGTCGACCTCGGAGCAGGGGCCGGGCTCGTCCCTGAATCCGCGTAAAAAAACAACCGGCCCCTCATACGTATTTGCGCTGGAGTCGTTCAGGGCAGCAGGGCCGTGTTTTCCAGCCCCGTCACCCTGGGTGCGAATGACGAAGCCGTGTGCTGCGTGCCGGGGCGCAAGAAACATCGCGGGAGGCGGCTCTGCAGCCGAATCTGACGTCGAAACTCAGCTACAGCTTGGCAAAATTCTGCATAGAGCGCAGCATAACATTAAAAAGCAGCAATGAACAGGCAGACACTTTGTTTCCTCCTCTCTTCTGTTTGCAGCACATCACACTTTTGAAAGAGGTTCCGCAAAAACATAACGGTAGCTTTTGAAAGTAGCGAAAATAGCTGATTCACAGATGCTAAATAGTTCCTAAAAAACAAAAGTATCACAACATCCTTCAAAGTAATAACCTCACAGTCTCCAATGCCCTTCGCTGCAAAGCAGCCACTCAACAAACGCTTGATTACATACACTAACTCACCACCACAAACCCTTCTGCTCGCCTTTAATCATGTGAATATTACCCACGGTACAATTTAGACAGCCTGACAGCGAGCGGGTTTCCACAAAGATGACATTATAAGGTTGTTTTAGGTATTAACAGACCAAATAAGTCACAGGATCTTGACGTTACAGCAAAGAACAATGTAAGTCACAGCAAAGAAAAATTGAGAAAAAGTGAAATGATTTGCAGCAGGCCTGTAAATCTCAGTTCCTGGCTTGTGCCTAAAATGCTGGATTACACCTGAATTCATCTCATTTTACTGGTCAAAGTTTTTACTTAACAGATGTTTATTATCTGTACTATTTACGCCAAGTCAGCTTCTCCCAAGTGAAGATATTTATGCTGCCAGGAAAGGATGCAGTAAAAATACCTACACCCACATACATTCCTAAAACGCATTTTCCTGCGATATAAGAGAGCTGCATACGCCTTAACAGATCACATTTTAAGAAGTGCTCCAATAATGTCCACCAGGCTTTTTAAAGAATAAAGTTGATCGGGTTCTGATTCCTTGAATCAGACCAGCAGACTGAATTTGACCAAAAACATTCCCATTGGATTTCTCTCAGTGCTTTTCAAATACAGGTTGGTATGTTACAGCGTATATATGGAATTTAAACCAAAAAGGTCTTGAAGTTCATGTTATTTATCTGCAGAAGATGCCTTGCAAAGTCTGAAGGAAAGCCCTTTCAAGTTTCAGCATTTTACAAACTCCGCACCTGCCAACTTTCGCCAGAAGGTGCGTGTGATCTGACCTGGATCATAACACACTGTCTATGAATTCCTGATTGCCGTGCCAGTCAATGTCCCTGCATTTCAATTTACCACAAGCACATGGCCCTTTGAAAAGGTAAATGCAGTCTTGGTAATGGAAAAGGGCTTCCCCACAAGTGTATAAAACCACCATGTTTCATGCTGCAAATGAAAAGACAAAAAATACTTTTAAGGCATTCCCACTACAGAAACGCAAACCTGAATTTCACTGGCATGCACGATTAAATGCTTCTCTCGCACTTAATTTCAATAATACCTAAAATGTCACTGGAAACGTTGGGGAAAAGGCTGGCGGGCAAAAACAAAGCATGCTGGTACCAAGAGTTCACATCATGAGCCAGCACTGAGGAGACTAAAAACTAGCCACATGTGCTGACTAGTCTTCTGCATACAAAGCTGACTAATTAATCCAACTAAGCTGAGAAAATGTGCCTCACACATGGTTTTAAAAAGATATTTTATTGTAGCTAAAGCCTCTTTCTTCACCAGCCACAAACAACAACCCAAGATTCTGGTCACAATCAATTAATAAGGGGCAAATCATAGAGACCCAACAGTCCTGCCCTGCATCAAGTCTAATTATAAAGTTCAAGTGATAAAAAGGCAAAATTAATTACAAGCCCAATGCTCTGATTATTTTTTAACATACAGTATTGTGCAAAAGTCTTAGGCAGGTAAAGAAAATGTTTAAAACTATTAACTATCCAGATAATAAGAATACATTTGCTCAAAACACACACACACACACGATTTAACATTAGAATGCATGCAAATGAACATACTGCAGACAACACAATAAAAAATAAGATAAAATAATAAGAAGAAAAATAAGTTTTTTTTTGTTCTCCAGGTAGCTACTGATATCCAGTTGGACGGCTAGATGAACACTGCTTCCGGTCCCGATCCTCTCCTGAAGGGTACTGCAGCCATTACATGTATTTGTTAAATTTCACCACCAGCTCATTTAATTAATTAACTTAATTAGTTAAATAATTTGATGGGGGATTGATTAGGCAGACATGATCCACCAATGGTCGCGTCAACAAATACATTGGTATATTAGATGGTTACTGAAAAAAATGGGGTGATTTTAGGAGAGGTTTTGAAATGGCTAAGCTAAGGCACTCTGAGAGATATAATATCATAGTTTTACACCAACATCAGGCTTATTTAATGGTACTTTTTGACTGCCAAAGACCTTTGCACAGTATTGTATGTATAACTAGACACATCCTTCCAATACAGCGTTGTGGGGGCCTGGAGCCCATCCCTGGCAACATGGAGCAGACCCAGGACAGGATGTCAGTACACTGCAGGACACACGCATGCACACACACACTTAAAAACTCTAAACAAATCAGAATTACTGGTTCACCTAACTGCATGTGTTTGTACTGTGGGAGGAAACTGGAATAGCTGAAAAACACCCACCCAACACAGACACAGCATGCAAACCCCAAACACTGGGCAGGGGGGATTCGAACCCCAAACCTAATGGGGTGACCCTACACACCGAGCCACGGTATTGGCTTATATATGCGGCAGAATTAACAATACTTCACTCATCTTTCAGAATTTCATAATATGAATCAGGACAAAGTAACTGTTTTTGTTTCATAAAAATTTTTACAAAGTCTGTGAGCTTGAACTCCCTGTTCACACATTGAATGAGAAATACCTTTTTAATGCTGTAGGATAACCCCCCCCAGGGATCTATAAAGGTATATCTAGTCTTTACATGTAAAGAATTACAGCAATATTCTTCCACCGTTTTACTTTGAAGGATATGCAGAATGTCTGCAAAATGCTGTAATAAAATCAAACTGTGCAGTGCTGCGTCTAATCCTGCTTTGCATAAAAAAAACAGCCCAGACAGTAAAATTCCAAAAATGGCTGAAAGCATCTTACAGCAAGAGGGCTGTCACAAATTTTTAGGATCACAAGGAAAGGAAAAATGCTCATGCAAAGGAGCTGATGGGGTTCCTGCTCGCTGGCGCATTAATGTGCGATGGTACACGTTACAAACTGCGTTCATATTAAGGTCAGCGCCGGAGCAGCAGTCATTCTCCATCTGATACTGGATGAGGAAGGTGTAGTAAAAGGGAAGAACCAAGTAATCTCACAGCCAGAACCTCAGAGAAATGGACTTCCCATTTTCTCAACATCAGATGCTGTAAAACAGCTAGACTCAAGTAAGTTACATACATATGACTTTAGGATAAAATAATAATCTAGTATATCTATATTGAAATAAAAAACATAAAATAAGCAAGTGACTAGATTACAAACAGTATTAAAATGATATGTCTAAAAGATTTTATTAAAAAATAATGCTTTATGCACATACATAAAACCACACAGAGTGTCAGAGGACACTTTTCCCAAAGTTCTGTCATTTGGAGGCAAACTCGCTTAAAGTAACCACAATGCCCAGTGGCTTAAGAGGGGCAGCTTCTCCGAAAGCCTATATTGCATTCCATAAATATCCCAGATTAATACGTATCTGTGCGATTAATCCACTTAAAAGACTAACACACTGTGCATTGGAAGCAACAGAATTTATCGAGCTCGGGATAAAAAAAAAAATTCAAACAAAATTTCAGCATTGAAGTACACCATTAATATAATATAATAAATGAAATACATATTTAGGGTGCTCGCAGTCGCTTGTTCTTCCTGTTCCCATGATTACTTGAAAGTGCCATCCGAAAGGCAGTTTGTAAATTTTCATGTTCTAGATAAACCAGAGATGTATGATATATGCAAGACCGAACACGTACTACTGACTTATAGTAAGATGACAATTTTCCCATATTATTATTAATGTGTTGCGTAAGAATCTGAAATGATCACACCCAAAAATATATTTCCAAGATGTCAAACTGCCCCGGGCTGCCGCTCACACTGCTTCAATACCAGTGCTTCCAGTTGCCGATGTTTCTGTAACGGGAACTTGCCATTAATATTGAAGATACATGCTGACACTTGGGGGGGATGATCGTTTGCGCTCAAAAGATATTGGCATTTTCAGTAACAGATATAAGAGCTTTGTTTCACAACATTTGCCAGCACTCGCAAAGAAACCGTTTAATATATTTGTCACCAACAAAACCCCTCAACTTCACCTTAAGGCGCGGCATTAATTATACAAACATCAATACCTCCACAGACAATACAGCATAGATATAATCATAAACATAAAGATTAAATAAAAAGTGCCAGCTTAACATATTAAAATTCCTAGTTATTTTGGCTGACCATAAAGAGGTCCGTGTTTACAGTGTGATGTTGAAATTTCTTCAAGAATAATCATAGCGATATAATACTGTGTTGTTTACAAAGCCATATTACTAGAGCAGGAAATGTAAATGGAGTAAACACTACTGAGATTAAGGAATCACATTAAGTGCGTGTCTTACTGTCCTCGACATTGAGTCGCACATCACACATTGTGGCCAAATACGTTAAAATAGGGGGTGGAACTACATCGTTATGGTTTGTAGTTACTTTTAAGGATGACAAATAACTGTCAAAATACGGACGCTCTGTTATTTCTTACTGCTCAGTGTCTTATGCTGAGGATCTATAGAAATCATTGGAGACGTGTTATTTGCCATACCACCTTTCAATCACTAATGCATGCAAAGCAATTCATTCAAATGCCATGTGATGCAATTTACTCCAAATCAGTTCAGGACCTATACAAGGCAAATGGCAACAGCAAAATCCCATCTGAGTGCGCCTAGATGTTTTCTGTTTTCAAACTTGGTACTGATATGTCCTTCTTAATGCGCAGCTTCTGAATTTTAAATATCGAATAAGGCTCAAGTAACTAATGGATGAGACCCGGACCTTTGGGTACTGCCAGGCTGGTGAAGGGGATCTGGGCTTCGTCTCACTCACTTCCCCCGTTCGCTGTATTGCACGATTTGTTGGCGCTATTAAAGATTTCTTGCCTGAATGCCATATCATGTCCGCTTTTATGTATTAACAAGAGCCACAACGATCCGGTCAATTATAATCGACACTTACCTCCTAGCAGGTGAACTTTCACAACATTTGACATAATAACGTAGCCGTACTAATCAGAAGTGACTTACTTTTCTTGAATCACATTTTCCTTAATGGCAACTAATGTAGGGTGACCGGCGCCCGGCTGCAGCCTGCAGGCGGCCAGGTGCCGCTGATGCTGCTCCTTCAAGCAGACATTCTCCGTGCACAGATCGGCCACTTGCTGCTCCAGCTCTTCGATGCGGCTCCTCTGCTTCTCCAGCAACTCCTGCTGCGTCTCTATGATCTTATTGAGCTCCTTCAGATACTCCGCCGCCTTGCTCGGGTTTTCCGTAGCATTTTCCATCTCGGCCGTGCCTCTAGCGCCCGTCCATCCGCAATTCAAACAGCCCGGCGACTTTTACTCTCCGACCCAGGCGCCGTCGAGGTCCAACTCCGCGTATCTCGTCCCCGGCATTTGCTCGGCTTTCGGCGGCGATCCAGATAGGTTGGAAGAAGTTGATCGCACGATTGTCCGCAGCAGCGCGCCGTCCACAGCCTCTGCACCACAATAACTAACCCCTGTAAACCACTCCGAAAGATGGGAAATGCGCTTAACCCTTTCTGGGAAGCGCACTTAAGCCGCACGCTTCCCTCTGCGTGCTGAGAGCCGCCACCGCATCTAAAATCTACTCGCCAGCCTCGAAAACCGTAAACCCCTATGTTGTTCTGCAACTTCTTTTTCTGACAGGCGATAACCTTTGCAACGGTCTCTTGGCCATAAATTTCTGCTACTTATTTTATTTTCTAAAGAAAGCTAATCAACAGGTTCGGTGTGGTTTTGGTTTCCCAATTCTTGCGCACACCCACTGCCCATCGTAGACCTCAGCGCTAGGAACCCGCGTTGCTTTTAAAAACAAAGCATTTAAAACGTCGTGAATATTAGAGACTGAAACTTGAGGTTCAATTATTATATTTTTACTATTTGAAATTAACGCGAAAACTGAGAGTTCTGTTTGGAGTGTCTCCAAAACGTCATTTTGGCGTAGACATCCTCTCTTTCCCATTGATAAATCTCAACTCGTTCATAATCCAATTCTTGTGCATCATTCCAGAGAGAAGAAAAACCTTGAATTATTTTGATGACGTATGTTTCAAAAGCCGTTCATTTCCTTTTTACGTCATGTTACCCCGCTAAGTCGTGCTACATCTGCATGTTTTTCCCCGATTGAACTGCGTGCATTTGAATAAGGAGCTTAACGCTCCTTCTGGGTGATATTTGGTTTAAGTCCTAAGCAATACACTGCTCATATGCCCTCATGAATGGTGGATAGCCAGGCCTATCGAAATTAAAATTATGTCAGATAAGAACACTTGACATCATTTGGTTGTTTATTCAAAATAAGTAAGATGACATGATTTATTTTTCACGTTTGTTTTTGCTAAAGCCTTTTCTAATATGTAAAAATAAATATTTTATTTATAATCCTCTGTTTTTGGAATTCAGTGATGTCATTCAGGTCCATACTTCCACAATGTAGAATTCACACACTTGTTTTCACCACACAAGCAGACTGAGAAACTCCTGTACACACATTCTCCCAAGCAGTCACAAAGGCACACACTATGGCTGTATCACTCGTATCCCCACACCAACCTTTCATTGCATGTAACTCATTGAATTCAGATCTGCTTTCTTCATTTCCAAGAAGCATATTTTCAATTGCATAGTTCTTACCGAATTATCAAATAGCAGAACGTGATGCAGTGATCGGCTTAAAATGTAAAAATTTGTGGTTTTGGACCCCCCACCCAGTGAAAAAGGAGGGAGCTGCCCTGTGCTTAAGGTCCATTGACTGACCGGCGAGTGTTTCTGCGCATCTTGGGGTGGAGGAAGTGAGCAGCCATACCAGGCCGGACCAGTTGTGGTCGAGTTCTGTTCATACGGCAGGTCTCCAGCTATTGCTTCTGGAAAGAATCTGCCGAAGATGGAGCAGGGCTCTCGACGCAGCTCTCGAAATGCTGACACAGGGAGCGTGGGAGGAGCTACGGCCCAGAGGCCTGCCCCGATGGGAGTGCGGTGCAGTCGCTCTGCGTCTGCAGGACGGGTCTCCTGAGCCCCTCCATGCTACAGGAGTCAGGCTGATTTGTATTCACATAAGTTGGGGCGGGGGGCGGGGGTGAATTCTCCCATGACATCTTTCTAAAAATCAAGTAATTATTCAGGCCCTCCTATATTACCGTAAGTCATAGAGATCTGCTCAGTATTTTGTTTTCTCAGCACTACTGTGCTTTTTTTTTTTTTTTTAAAAAAAAAAAGGATTTCATGTTTCTAAAGCAGGGAATCGATATTCTTCTCTTCCCAATAATAACAGTAGCTGATATCCTCACGCAGCAGGATTATCTTAGGTGGCTTAGCATTAGTGGAAGGGAGATATTTCTTCCAAACACGTACAGTATACCCATAATAAACATATTCCTAATACAGTTTATAATACTGGTAGCTCTTCATTTTGAAAGGCAGACCAGGGGTATCTTTGAGAATAGCATTTGAAAATGACATTCTTTCCTGTTTATACAGATTGTACTCCAAGGATTTAGAATTCTCTTGCTAATATTGTGTTGCTAAAATTAATACTGTGTATTCCAATGTTGGAGCTTTGTTAAAAAAGCACTTGAAAAGATGTTTGCCCTTGTAAAGAGACGGATTTATCTGCAGCTGTTATGGTCTGAGAACAAACACACTGGCATCCTATCTGAGGTGAGTAGGCACGCCTCTGTGCCTCTGCCCTGGTGCGCTCCCTGCTGGTTACCATTGCTTATAACAGCACGGAGCCAGTGCAATAAATGGCATGATTGACAGCTATGACTCAGACATTTGGTGTCCGAATTGTACCAACTCTATCAACAGGCTACCCTTTCAGTCTTGACAGCACACACAAATCAGAATGAATATTGAGGGGAAAGTGGCCAGGAAAGTCAGTGCGAGCTGTAACACTCCTATATAAATGTTTTATCTCCGTTTTTATTTTTCTATTCCCTGCTAGACAGGGAAAGAAATTAAATATTAGTCTCACATACCTTAAAGCAAATGTTAATACTGAGAAAATAACAGTAAAATAATGTAAGAGACAGGTAGTGGGTCCAGGAGGATGAGGTGGGATGAAGCCTGGGTAGCCTGCGAGCAGTCGCTCATTCTTTAATGCCTTTCTTTAGCATGTTTTGTGAAATGTGGCGCATCTCTAATGAGGCAGAGCAGTAAGATAATGTGCATAAATCACACCGCAGCCTCTGTGATCATGCTGATACTGGCATCATCAAAGCCAGGGGAAGGAGGTAGAGATGCAGACGAGGTCTAACATAGCAGACAACTGAGCCTGGGTTTTCTTATTTTCCCCCTTGCCCGCTCTTTCTTTGATCTAAACTTTCTAAGTGGCTTAATGAAGTTCATGCTGGTGTTTCTGAGCAGCCCTGAATTCTATTCTAGGATTACAAGATGATTGCGACTAGCAACATGCAAGCAAGGGCAGAGAAGTAAAATAGTTTTGACTTTAATGAAATTCTTAATTTTGTAATTTGTGCCCAATTAAGAGCCAGTGCTTTTAAACAGGTGATATTAGTATATGGTACAAGCATAGTCTGTTACAATGCTAATTATGTCAGATAACTAATTAATAACTGTGTAAGCGCTGAGCCAGTTCACATATGTAAGGGCATTTGTTGCATATAAGTTGTTCTGTCTTAGAAGCTTCTGATGAGAATACCAGTGCAGGGACTGCCATAATACCACTAGGTTACAGTGAAATACAATGGAATTCCAGTCCCCATTTAATTCCCAAAGTCCCAAACTCCCACATAAGGCAGCTGTGTGGTTGTGGCATGCATGTTCTGTGTGTTTCTCTGTGGCACTCTGCTTTCCTAACGTAATCCGATTATGCAATCTAGCTAAATTGGTCGCTTTGTAATGGATCAGCAACGTCCCCTAACTGTGCTCCATCCCAGGCCTGTATGCTTCCTGGGTTTCTAAATGGATAAGCAGTTATTGGAAATGGAAAGATGGATGCGGCTGCGCGGAGGCTGAGCTGGGCAGCCCCCTTGGCGAAAACGAGGGGGAGGAACCCAAAAGGTTTAAAGTTGCTACGTTACATTGGAAGCCATACGAGGAAGGTTGTTACTGTTCAATCGCAACCTCCACTTTGAGAGGGATTAAAGGGAGAATCGCAACTGTGAACAAAAACAAACGTACCCTGTAAGTATTGCCAAGAAGACTGCTGGTTAAAGCCTGATTAAGTTCTAGATATCATCAAAGGAGCTTACTCTTCTGAGGAGCCGCTCCATCCCGTGTTATTTTTTTTTTTTTAGCCAATCAGGATATGCAATATTGGCTTGTGAACCCCCTGAAACTGGAAGGATGAAATGGCTTCCTGAAGATGCCTTTAGTTAAGGTGAATTAATAAAATCAATTACCATGAATCAGAGGTGAAAAGTTCAGGTCCAGAAACTACAAATTCAGACCAAGGTGTGATTCTGACTCTTTATACTGGTTGGTTAAACCGAGACCCTGGTCTGGATTTGTACTTTCTGGACCTAAACTTTCCACCTCTGCCCTGAATATCCTGCTTCCAAGAGGATGGATTCTCCTCATAATTTAGTGTTGATTAAGACAGATGCTTACTAGGATTATGGGTTTATAAGGATTTTAACTGAACAGTGATATATATGACTTTGTGGTCTGACAAACCTATTTTTAGAGTTATCCACAGTAAATGCCCACAAAGCCAAAGTCATCATCACCTATCCGGCAGGTCATGACGAGAAGCCAACTGGGGGATTAGACAGTAACACGGGTGGAGGAGTGCAGTCAAAGACTTGTTGAGTAAGATCAGCTCTGCACTGTGAGATAGATGACCGTCATGGACATTTAGAAAGAGCAATTTGGGCAAATGCTACTGTATTAAAAAGGACACAAAGAATGCAATGAGATATTATAGGTGGAATCAGAGGTTGAATGTGAAGTCAAACGTGAGTGTATAATGTCAAAGGAGAAGCCACATCTTAAGGGAGGGAGGAAAGCGTGTCCATCAGTCAGGCTTCAAACGCATTTTAAGTTCCTCACCCCCCCACATTAAGCTGGCCGCTTATCACATTGACCACTTTAATTCTGTGCCAGCACTGGCTGAATTACTGTGTTGCCCACTAATGGTTTTCATTGGGGGAACATGTGTGGATTGCTGTCTTCAGCTCTAAGAAATGATCTGGCAGCTTCATAAAGCAAATTCTGTCCATTTGCCAGAAAATCATTTCCCAAATTCCCGCGAGCTTCCTACTGTGTGTGCTGAATTATTTCAGCATTGAGGTAATGAAAACCTATTTTTCAGGAATTATTATTAATATTAGTATTCAAAAATCATGTCCTACTTTGTTTATAGGATTGTTTCAATTTGACCTAAGTGAATGTACATTCTAATGTCTAATACACACCTTTAAGGCAGAAAGTGTAAAATTATAATCTTATCAGTGCCATATGATCTTTGAGAGATTTGCTGTGTTTCCTCCAACCTGGCTGCTTAGCGGAAAAGAGATGCATTTTTAGAGAAATCACTTCATTCAAATAACCACTAATTTTTCTGGATTCAGTCTAACAGCTATAATGTCTTGGAGAGGAATCCACATGAGGTCCCTTTTAAAAGAAATATGTGAGAAATATGAAGTTCTCTCTTCAGACCTCAGTTGTGTTCTACCTGTTTTTATGGCATCCCTCAAATCCAAGGATAATGGTTTGCTTAGTTAAGTATTAAGGGGATCGAATGTTGTGATACAGGCACGTGCAGAGGTCAGGGGGCGAACGAATGAAAGAGCCCCACTTTTTATGTTCCAAGTGCCCTTTTTCGATAGCCAGCAGTCCCGAGGGGGACTTCCCCTCTAATTGCCAAAATGTCAGCCACGCCCCCCCGTTCGAGCTCCTCCAAACGTCTGTGCACGTCACCGTGTAAGAGCAACCATTTTATCAAAAGAATCCCTAGATTTCCACACATCAAACATACCCCTAATGTCATATTTAAATAAAAGGAATATCACTCTTGTCATTATAGGATATTAAAGAACCAAGACTGGTCTGATATGACTTTCGATGTTCTTCAGATCTCCTACACTTTATCCAGAGTCAAGGGTCTAATCAATATTTAACCATTATATTCCAATAGTTTCTACAACTATTTTAATGAAGCAATCAGGTTAGGTACCTTATGAGCAGTCAGTCTAATGTCATCCACCCCTTTAAAAATAAGCACTTACTAAAAATACCACACTGCCCACCTGAACCTCTCAGTCTTACAAAGGTAAAGCACATCATCGTGGCACATCCATCTACCTTCCAACTGCTGTTGCACTACAGGGAAGTGGTGTGTGTGGGGAGGGGGCAGGAAGCTGCTTCAATAATGGCCTGAAGCCTATTCCAGGCAGCCTGGGGTGCAAGGTGGGGGTCCACCTTGGATGGGGTACCAGTCCACTGCAGGACATAAACACACACTAACACACTACAGTAAAAAATAGACTTGAGTTCACCAAAGTGCATGCGTTCGGACCACAGGAGGAAACCCGCCCAACACAGTGAGTGCATGCAGACCTTGTACACAGAGCAGTGGAGTTCAAGATCCCAACCATGGAGATTTGAGCCTTGTCAAGATGCATCTGAAACAGTTTTTCCCAGCCCAGTCCTTGGGTTATCCCTAGCCAGTCCGTGTTTTTCCTCCCTCCCAGCTCCCTACCGTAAGCTGGTCCTCAAGGATCAGGTTGGGAAACACTCATCTAAAATGAAAACAAACCCGCTATCTCAGTCATTTCTGTGATTTGCTGTTCAATAAAAATGAGTCACAACACACTTTTCTCAAATGGTACGGCAGCGACGTCTCTCCCAGGACATGAACCAGAAATTCTTCAGCTATCGTGTCACCTTTTGGGAATTTTAATTTAAAGAGGACACTGTTTGTTTATGAGGATTTGTTTACCTCCAGGCGCCTGATGAATGGATAAGTACAAGCTCTGACTGGATTAATTGAGGCCAACTTTTGTTATAACGAAATCTATCAAGGCCAAAAGCAGTCGTCCCATTGTGGGGCACCAGAACACATCAGACTTATCTCACTAATGCACAGTGCCAAAGCAATGTAGAGGTACGGAAATAAATGTGGTTCCGCTGGGCCCAGGTTATGTTAGAATATAAATTAATCAGCAATGGATAATCAGCATATTTAAGGTGGAATTTCTTTCATATATACTGCAATATCTTTCGAGCTGTTTTACCATCCATCCATCTATCCACAGGATGCAAGGCATGGTACACTCTGAATGGGATGCCACTTGGGTTTTACCAAGTTTTACACATTTTCACATACACTAATGGTCAAAATTGTGGAAACATTCAGCATTGTGGGGCAGTGTGTGGCTCAATGGGCAAAGCCTCTGTGTTTGTGCTTAGAAGGTCACTGGTTCAAGTCCAGCCTCAACACATCTGCAGGCCCTTCATCAAAGCCCTTATTCCCCAGCTTCCTGGATGCTGCTGTCAGCAGCTGCCCTTTACAGTATGGCCAGCTTGCTCTCATCTACAGCAAGCAAGCTGGGGAAAGTGTAAAAAGAGAATTTCCCCACACAATCAATGAAACTATCCATTATTATTTGGCATTACGCTTTAAAAATGACTACACAAATATTGGTGGCAGTGTTTATAAACAATCAAAGAATGTTACAAATATCATACAATAGACAATTAAATAAGTAACTGGAGCAACAGTTGAATAAAGTTCTGCAATCCCTAAAAACTGGAAATATTTCCACAATTTTGGCCACTAGTGTAGTTTTGATGGATCAAAAGATATGCGATGACAGAGTAACATTGTGGTGACAGCACTGAATTGTTTCAATGAGCATGTATTCGTAAAAGCACTGAAAAAAAAACTCCAACTACACATTTTATTTGGTTGTTTGAACATGTTTTATTGTCATTTGAACATGTTTTATATATAAAATAAAGGTTTCGTAAATTGCTAATGACTGATGATCCACTGCTCAGCTGATGAGGTGCTTCTGAAAAGCTCTTGGTTCCTACAGAAAGCTGGTCCCCTGTCAGACAGACCCCCCTCATGTGCTGGAGTGTCCCCTCTCTTGGCACCACTCACGCACTCGTGCGTGACAAAGAGGGACTGTGTTCACCACAGGCGCCTCCGCGGCGTGACACACTCTAGCTGTGTGTGTGTGGCAAGGGGGCTGGGGAATGAATGAAAGACGGTGACATTAGCACTGTAATGTGTGCCATATGGTGTCTACGACAGGCCCACCATAGTGAGATTAAGACGCATGTCAGCCGCCAGTACCTGGGAGAGCGATTACGCTGCCCCCTACCTGAAAACAGGCATGTTCAGCAGTGACATGCGTGTAGCATAAACACAGCGACACATGTGTGTCATAGGTGAAGGGACACGCATGCTCTTTCATTGCCATTGAAATGCTTTTTGTTAATACTCATCGCTCTCTTCCCCTTTATCCCGATATTGCCTTGCCTGTTTGACAGCTGGTGTCCATGAGCAAGTTATCTGCGTGAAGTTTGTGTTGTAGCCTGGGTCTCGTTGCCACATCCAGCACTGGTAAACAAACGGATAAAATTGCATCCATTTTTTTTCCAAGAATAAAAATGCAAGCATGTCCAAACTAAAACAGAACAAAATAAAACATAAATATATTTACACATTGTAAAGTGTTCTACCAGGATCGATTTGCTCACACAGATACAGTATCATTCCCGTCTGTTCCTCCGTTTTCTGGAATCAGACCGTCACTTGGAAGCATATCTCATCATTCCATCTGTCTGATTGCTGTTTTCATGTCCTGCAGCTCCTGTGGTTTTCACAGACTCACACACACATTTGCTTCACCGTATCTGCGGGGATTCCCGTTCTACCGCAGTCGACGAGACCCATCCTCAAACAAGGAAACGGAAAAGCGCCTCCACAAGGTAGTTAACGGTTACACACATAGGCTGACCTCTTTATGGAATGAACACATTAAGGGTCATACATGGGTAGGGCTGCAGGGCAGTCCTGGCAGGTCTTTGTGACGAATGAAAAAGTCCTGAAAGATGCATAAAACAGTAGTAATTTAAAAGGAGAGAAGAGCAAATTAACATTGTTAACAAGTATACAAATCCTGAACCAGAAAATTAGTTAGTTTAGATGCCACACATTTTAGGGGAAAGCTATAACCTGGCAAACATTAGCGGAGGTTTTTCCCTTTTTGGCCGCCTTGAGCCTCTGGGCTCACAGCACTGGCTCGGCGCGGGCACACTGCGGCGCACCACCGCGCACCTGTGATGTTTGTGTTGTCAGCCGCTTGATTGTTTTCGCCTGGCGCTCCGCGAGCCACATCCGGCGGCGTAACTCCCTCCGCGCTATTTGTTCAATTCCACCTGCAGCCCTGTAGGCACCTGGCTAACGGCGCTCATCACCTCGGAGCGACAGAACGGGGACCCGCCCCGCCATTTAATCCGAACCGAATAAACGTAAGCCGGTGCCTTCTGTGGTCTCCTCACGGAAACAACTAATGAGGCACAGCAGGGATCCGACGGAGATCTGGGATACTTTATGCTAGTGCTCCACAGGGGCGGCTACACAATCACTGTGTATTCGAATACAAAAATACATTTTATTTATGCTAGCACTGGATATAGAACAATGCATTTGTGTTAGCATTAATTAAAGCATTATTATTATATTTAATCGATGCCATTTTATGGCACATATAACCATAATGAATGTTTTTTATAATAATTTTTAATGTGAAATCAACTTGATTCTATAACTTACTTGGTAAATATGAAATAGATTTTATTTTAGATCGTTTTATTGCAGCCGATGCTACAATTACAGCAGTCCAAGTCATCATCATTGTTCCTCTTTGAAGCGAGTGTGACCTGCTGTTCCTTGGAGCCCCATTCCTCAGCCAGGTCATGTTCATTAGCTGCTGATGCCTGGCGCTGAAAGAAAAAAAAACATGATTTTTGCCAAAATGCTGTTAAATTAATACCATGCGGCAGACCCTCTGCACACCAGATCTAGTTGGCATTCAATTAACTTGAAATGTGGCCGTACGTTTCTTTCCTCCACCTGGGTTTATTCTAGGAATATTAACTGATGCCATTTCATAAATTTTACAAATAATGACTGTGAAATGTTATCCCTAGATTGCATTTTCACAGTGTGCTTTGAGACCAATTTATTTCTGGATGGAAATGAAGCAGATGTGTGAACCCTCCAAGACCCTGAGATTGTAGACTTCTAAATTTGTCAAAATTAGCTCAACAATCACCATTGTATGTCTCTATTAATTCATTTATGCTGAAAGGGAGTGTGCAGCAGTTCAGGCAGTAGTGCTTCTGGGATCAGGGGTTTGAAACCCACCATCTTATCATTTTCACAATTATCCGCTGGATAATTTCTGCATATCCTGGACCAGGCTTAACATGAATTGTTGGGGATTGATGGTATTGGTATCGCATGGATTGATCCAGAAAGCTAAAGCTGATATACTTGACAAATCCTAACTACTTAGCAAAAACATTTGGTCCAAGTAACATACCAGTTGAGAGAACAGGATCAGACTGTATCCCTGGAGCAACTAGTTAAAGGCCTTGCTCATGGGTGTAATAGTGAAGCAGGAACCTTCTGAAGGGAAGGGAAGCAGGAACCTTCTGATCACAAGCACAGAGTCCTAACCTACAGAGTAATACAAGGCCTAATGTATCTTGTAAGGATGAATGCATTTTGACTTTGACAGCTGAAATGGTCAAATGGTGGAACAAACTCTTTGAGGAACTCCTGATTCAAGAAGACGGTCCGCTGGTAGAGGTGGTGCTGGAAACCACAGAGCTATCCTCAGTGCTGCTGAGTGAATGCAGTGGGCCCTGGACATTGGCATGGCAGCTAATGTGATACTCAGTGAGAACAAGCCTGAGATGTTAGCGTTGGCTCCTATTGGTGAGCCTGACATGGGAGGGCTTTTTCAGTGCTGTGTGGAAGATGGGCAATGTACTGGTAATTTAGGTTTGGCGTTCTAACTTCCATAAAAGGAAATCTGCCTCAGTACTCTTTGGGGTAAAAAAACAATGCTGATATTCTGGAAACAAGAGTTCACAAAATTACACATTCCAACTCCCACGAGGGTCTCAGGCTCCATGCTGTCCTGGTCTGGACTGGGTCCAGGCAGTGTGCAGGTTATAACGTAGAGGCTATGCTGCTCCACGTGCTCCAGTAGTCTGTCTATGAGGATGGGCACTGGGGTCTATGGGATTTAGTGCTGTTTATTGGTTCCACAAATTGACACTGAAGCCTCAACGTAGCAGGTCGCAGGCACCCACTGCAGACGACAGAATTTAAAAAATCAATGAACGGTAGGGGTGGGAATCAGCAGTGTCCACCTGATATATACGTTTGCCGATTGGATACGTATCACAATTTTTAAACAGATTTTGCCGAAGAGCATTTCAGGTCTACATTTAAAGACAAGGGCCGTATATCAGTATACATTTTCGCCATGCAGTTTTCAATTACAGTCTTTTCAGTTTGGAACACGCAATATAATGCATGAGGACATTTCTTGACATGGGTGAAACCTAAATTGATAAGTAGATGATCAACATGGAAAACACTGTGCTAATTGTAGCTTCAAGTTGGTTACAGCTAGTGCTAGAGAGTTCAAAGACCCTCCCGCATCACTTAAATCAGTAGTTTGGGAACATATCGGCTTCCCAATAAATAACGCCAATAGCATAGAGAGGACATACTTATTAAGACTGTCTGTTGGCCCTGTTATACCAAACTTGGATATTTTTCGGGAAACACATCTAACATGCTAATTCATTGTACACAACATCATTCAAACGTGTGTTTTTTTTCCAGTAAAATCAGATCGGGCTAAAAAAAGTAACAAGATGGAAGTTTGTAAGTAATGCTTATTACAAAGTGAATTACTATATACACATTATACATTCCATCTTCCACAAGGGTCTTAGGCTCCACGCTGTCCTGGTCTGGACTGTGTTATTCCAACTCTGTGTGCAGGTTCTGTCGTCCCTGTGAACAGTATAACCTGCTGGGCTTCAGCATACTCCAGCTGCTCCCCCTCCTTCAGCTCCTCATAATGCCTCATCTCTTTGTTGAGGATGAGCTCCAGACACCTGTGTAAATGATGTACATGGAAAGGCAGTTACGTGGTGGTGGTTCGATGCAGTCTACAGCCTTTTGGGGGAACAAGCCCAGAAGCCATGGCGGTCTGTACCTGAAGGACAGGCGAGGTACTCACATGGTGATCTTGCTCATGTCCTTCATGAATTCACAAGGATTTGAGGTGTCTGTTAGCGGCTTCCTCACTGGCCACCCTGGGAAGGAGAAGACTGTCAGAGCTCAGGGGAGGCAGAGGTAGAGCTTAGCCTCGCTGCCCCATCCAGAAGCAGTCAGGCCTTACCCATGGTGTGCAGGAAGGTGCTGCAGTGTCTGAACATCTTCAGGGGTTCAGGAAGTTCCCGGAGCCAGTGGATTGGGAACTCTTCCAGACATACCGCCTGGGGGTCTGGATGGTGCACGGAACCCGCATTGTTATGGATACAGAAATGAGCAGACAAGCCCTGAGCGGGCCTTCCCAGAAGGGGGAGCAGTGCCGGCTGACACTCTTCTCCAGCCGCTGGCGCAGCTCCCTCACTCTGATGGCAGCGCCAGACTTGCGGTAGATCCCCTCTTCGTAGAGGCCAAGCTGTGCCACGTGCTCCAGTAGCCTGTCTATGAGGATGGGCACTGTTTGGTCCTCATTGTTCAGGGAGCACAGATCCATGCCAAAGATCTTTTCCTGCCTGTTGTTGTTGTTCTTCATGGGCTCCAATACATGAAGAAGCGAGTGCAATCATATGTGTAAAACATGTGATTCATACGCACGCATGCGTGCTAGGTAACGTCGCCCTGCAGATCACAAAAGAGATGGTGTACCTTTGTCCTGTCGTCCAACATCTGGACTTTTTTATGCGGATGCTTCTTCAGTGCGTCTGTATATACTGAGGCTGCAAGGTTTCCATCATAGTCTTGAAGGATGTCTCAAAAACAAAAAATGGTTGGTTGGCCTCACATACAAACGTTAGCACAAGCTTGTCAAATGTTGCCTGTGTCAGTGAGGGAATCTGCGAGTTTTCCATTCTTCATAGGTGGTTCAATAGAAGAGAACTACTTTCATTTTCTGTGGGACTTCTGTGGGATTCTGTATACGTCTTCATTTTGTTGGGATGAACTCTCTGTTGACAGAAAATATATCAGGCTATGAGGCTACAGGGCATTAAGCCATTAAAATACACTCATCACACATGCAGTTCCATTTGCTAAAGTTAACCTAATTAAAGTACGATCTGTGGTGATGGATGGATTAAATCTGAACGTACACCGACAAACTATTGTGGTTGTTACATTACTGTAACTACTTACCTAGCAGAAATTTCAGAAACTTACATTTTTTAGCCTCTAGCTTATATATGCTAATTATATATGCTAACATCGATACACTAAATAAAACAGCTAAACAATATATTTTCTAACCAGGCTCTGACATTACATACCTGGAGTCGATTGTTTGTCAGTTACCAAAACCATCTTGACCATTTGTAATTTGCCATAGTTGGTAGCTAAAGCTAATTCATTCCTCCATTGAAAATGTATTGTGGTCAGCTTAGATTATGGCACCATTTAACAAAATTTTTACAAACACTAAAAGGGTCTATATGAAAGACTAGTTTTTTAAGATTGGAACCTAACAAGACAAACAAGCGCCTAACCACAGCAAAATAGGAATGTAGGTAAAACTTACCGTAACACATTTCCTCAGGTTAGACGTTGTTTTTTGTATGCTGAAATGTCGGTTGGTTTTGGCAGACACAAAAGACACTGCATTATATAGCTGTTTTTTTTCCTACTATGTCACCAGAGGGGCTCCGTAGTTCTGCACTGTGCGTAAGCGAAACATGCTTTTCATATGAGGTCAGGGGAGTTCATCCTCTTCAGTTTTAGAAGTGGAGACAGTTACCTCTGCCATTTTTCATGTTTTTTAACTCCCTGTTTGCTACGAGTAAACAATTCGTGCCACTGCGCCGCCACAGTTTATGTGTGGTCATGTGACTGCATGGCTACGTGTGCTTGATGAAACGGAGCCATGTGATTTAATGTGACGTTTATTTCATTCCTTTTAACAGCGTAACTGCATTTCCGCGGTAAATGCCGCGAGGGCTCTTGGGATCGGTTCGCGAACCGTTCGTTTGATTCACCGACCGAGTGTCCGAAAACCCATAAGTTCGATTTGTTCATCGAACAGGCTCTCGGGTTTTTTGGAGTCAGCGAGTTAGAGACCAGGTACTCGGCCATTCGGGTGTTCTCGGCACCAGATGGAAATCTACGAATGCAAAAGTGACGAATGTAAGTGACGAACATAAGAATAAACTTAAAAGTGATAAGACAAGCGCAGACGGAACATGAAAAATAAATCCGAACTCGCGGGGGATGCTTTTGGATGTTGAATAGCCAAAGATCAGTTTTAAAAACGTTTTTAAATAATTTTAAAATAAAATGGTTCGTTCAGACTTACGAATCGGTTCAACCTGTTCACTAAAAAAACGAGTTAAAAAGAACGATTCGTTCGCGAATCGGCCATCAGTAATTTGCAGCCAATTCTGCTAATTAACTTGCTGGAGCGGTCTGAGTTTCTGTTGCAGGCAATGGCATCCCATTGGTGGAAATATGAAAAACATTTCCAATACATTGCGGGACAAGGCACAAGTTTAACTGTGCAATGCAGTGCGTGTTTACCAGCTGTAAAAATGTTGATGACATCTAAACAGTCCATGTCCAACCTGAGGAAACATCTAGAGGTAAGTGCAGCTCACTGTAACTGCGAACAGTCATATTAAACAAGGAAGGGAAGACATGCCTACCTTCAGTGTGTCACACCATGCTTCTAAAGTGTAATGCTCGGTACACACTGTGTGATTTCTGTTGCAGGGCTGGCATCCCATTGGTGGAAATATGAAAAACATTTCCAATACATTGCGGGAAAAGGCACAAGTTTAACTGTGCAATGCAGTGCGTGTTTACCAGCTGTAAAAATGTTGATGACATCTAAACAGTCCATGTCCAACCTGAGGAAACATCTAGAGGTAAGTGCAGCTCACTGTAACTGCGAACAGTCATATTAAACAAGGAAGGGAAGACATGCCTACCTTCAGTGTGTCACACCATGCTTCTAAAGTGTAATGCTCGGTACACACTGTGTGATTTCAGCAATCTTATAAAATCATTACCGATCACACTGTGCGATACAGATCTAATAATCTTGGCTATGACAGGTATGCAGACTGTACGATGACAACACCAACTCAATCATAAGATACGGCGCATAGGACAACAAAACAAAAAGTTTATCTTGTTTTGACTCCCAAAAAGTTTATATTATGAACACACATTACAATTTAATAACTGAAGGCTGAGTTTTAACATTTTTTTGACATTTTAGGTATATTTTATGTAACATTAATGCTATGACTTGTTACACTGAGGGAATCTAGGTTTTCACTGAGAATGAAGCGAGGATCTATTCTTAAGCCGTTGTTTAAAATCATTATTAGGCCTATATGGTATGTTTGGTATTTTTATTAAATTGATCAATTATAATCATGTTAATTCATGTATTGAATGGAGTTTGACAGTAGTCAGTGTTTAGTACTGGTATAAGGTAACCACTACCAGGTTACAAAATTTCAAAATGGCTAACGGTTCGAATATTCATTCATAATTTAGAAAAGTAATCAAAAAGTAATCGAGTGCAAGATATATCATGAGTACTCTCCCCTTCTTTAGCACTAGTGACCTTGATTTTGCTGGTTTAAAGCTCATCCTTGCCCAGGTTATGAGTTTCTCTAGGCCTTGGAGGATCCACCTGCTGCCTGGGACGGATGTGGTGGTGACAGTCAGGTCGTCCATGAAAGCTCTTATTGGGGGCTGTTGCACTCCAGACTTCATCAAGGGGCCCCTGCACTCTACCTCTGCTGACTTGACGACCATGTTCATGGCAAGGGCAAAGAGGATGACCGAGACGGTACAGCCTGTTATTATGCCCTTCTCAAGTCGATGCCAATCTGATGTGCCCGAATCTACAGTGACTCTTAGCTTGAAATTGTTGTAATAATCCAGGAAGAGCTCCATGATTTTACTGGGTACATGATGTCACTGCAGGGCTAACTCAACGAGTTTGTGCGGTATGGATCCATATGCATCTGCAAGGTCCAGCCATAGCACCATCAGGTCTCCTTTTACCTCATGCGCCTCCCTGATAAGTTGTGTGACAACTCCAGTGTGTTCCAAACAGCCATGTACTCTAGGGATCCCACCTTTCTGAACAGCGGTGTCAATATTAGCAAATGTAATTAGTTACATTACTTTCATATAGTAATTGAAATAGTTACACTACTATTACATTTTAAATAGAGTAACTTGTAATTGTAACGAATTACATTTCCAAAGTAATTTTCCCAACACTGCTAGAGACATTCTGCTGCATTGGCTTATAGACCTCTTAAAAGCTCAGACACATTTGTTGTCCTTGCTGCCTGCATTAGAGGAAATACATTGTTGAGTATCACATCAGGGAAAAAGTGACCAGGGCGACAACAGACAGTGGTTCAAACTTCTTGGGAGCCTTTCAATTATATGGTGAGGAGAAAGAGGAAGAAGCCACTGATGGACAGGAGAATGGGGACTCCTTCCTTGATGATGCAACAGAAGAGAATGAGTTTGAGGTGGAGTATCAAGATGTGTCTGCTGTTTTGAATGACAACACAGGTCTTCAGTACGAACTACCAAGGCACCAGAAGTCTGCATGTCATCTACTCAATCTTATATCAACAGTTGATGCCACTGCCGCAGAAGCTGCCAATGAAACGTACAAGAGGCTGTCTCAGTCTGCTTTTGCAAAATGTCACGCTCTGTGGAATAAAACCAGCAGGTCAACCATAGCTTATGAAACAGTGGAACATGAATGCAAGCTGCAGTTTCTCTGACCAAGTAGGACCCGTTGGAGCTCCCTGTTCCTTGCTGTGGAAAGGGTTCTGTACATTCAGAAAGAGCAAGGAGAGAAAGCAATTCGCAATGTTTGCACAACATTAAAGATAAAGATATAAGTTGACAGAACTTATATTGATTTTAAACATTAATCCTTGATTAATGAGTGAATCCACCTGTCTTAAGTAACTTTGCAATACTGACAATTGTGGATGATATTAAATAGTTTCTGCCTTAGTTTGTAGTTATTTGTTGGCAGTGGTGGCTTGATGTTTAGGGAAGCGCACTTGTAATTAAAAGATTGCAGGTTTGAATCCCTGACCAGCAAGGCACCACCCCCAAGTACGGCTCCCCGGGTGCTGAATTAGCTGCCCCCTGCTATGTCACATATGGGTTAGAATAAATCTGTTGTGACGTACACCTACGTTTAATTCTGAGACACAGCGCATTTTATAGCGTGGTACTGTAGCACATTTTGAATAATATGTGCTACAGGGTTTTTCGACCTGCAATAATTCATGTTACTGTTCAATAATGTGGGCTATTTCTACTTCTACTTTTTAGTAGCCTAACCTTTGTGTCCATAAAGAATAGTATTTTGATAGCAATGTAACCTTAGGTCCAGCTAATGCTCCACTGGTTCCTTCATATCAGAATTATTATTTATAATGTGTTGCCAGTTACTCAGGCTATGGGATTTAGTGCTGTTTATTGGTTCCGCAAATTGCAGCTAAAGTCTCCCCGTAGTGGGTCGCAAGTCCCCACTGTAGACAACAGAATTAAAAAATTCAGTGAACAGTAGGGGTGGGAATCAGCAGTGTCCGTCAGAACCGATACTTATAGCGATGTATGTGTTTGCCGACTGGATATGTATATCAGATTTAGCTGAAGAACATTTCAGGTCTGCATTCAATGTAAAGACAAGGGCCGTATATCGGTATACAAATTCCCTGTGCGAATCTGGATTACAGCCTTTTCAGTTTGGAACACACAATATAACATTTCTTGACGTGGGTGAAACCTAAATTGATAAGTGGATGATCAACATGAAAAACACTGTGTTCATTGTGGAAATATATTTAATATTCTGAAAATACATTTAACATACTAGCAAATTTTACACATCATCATCATCCAAATGTTTATCATGTGTACTTAAGCCTTGTCAGAAGAACATTTGCTGATTGGTACTCTGATGCGTGGGGTGTGCTATAAAATACAGCATTAACACGTTGTAACAAGATTCTCAACAAGAAATTTAAAGCAAGGAGACAAGGTATAATGTGTTCCCTGTTCTCAGTATAGTCACAGGAAGAAAGCAAGCATTCAGAAGGTGACTAGGCAAACTTTTATATAAACAGGTTCTGCAATAATTATCTAGTCAACCATTGTTACACATCCTCCAAGCTACAGATAGAAAATGTATTCTGTCATAGTCAAAATACTAGGCTGAATCACCTGCAACACGGTGTTGGGAAATAGTCTAAATCTGAGATACAATAAAATGCAAGCATATTTTCTGTTAGACATAACAAAACCTCATGCTATATTTGTAAGTTACTGAGTCATAGCACAGAGTGGAATGCTGTTAAATTGTTTAGACCAGTGGTATTCAAACTTTTTTTTAACAGTCCCCCCCAGGGCTAATATTTTTGTTCTGACACCTCCCCCACCCACGCACACACAAACACTGAGCCCAAATAAACTTTAGTTATGAATTGAATTTATTAGCATCATACTGTATAATGTGGACAGGCATTATTTTTCATATTTGTATAAGTTGAAATTGACATAGGTCTGCCCCTACCACAAACCCAGAAACAGATCTTTTTTTCCCCCTGACCTCAGCCCCTGTGCAATTCCTTCACATCTCACCAGGGGGGCACGCCCCACAGTTTATACGTAAACTATGCATATCCTGAAGGTCACCAATTATTAATTTGTATTTGTTTATAGATAGTTTTAAAAGAAGTGGTAAGAATAATCCTGCACTTTTACATTTCAGACAAATATTTCGATATATTTCATAGATTGATATTTCATTTCCTAGGATTTCAGTTATGGTATAACAACAGGCTTCCTGCTATAACCTGAGCTTGATTCAGAAGGTGAACAGACAGCAGGTCTCAATTAACAGTTGTAGAGTCTAATCGCCTTGTCCACTCAGTACTATGACAGCAGATGAGCAGCCGAGATATTTCTGCTGCACCATGTTTACACATTGTAGTGACATACCAGAAGTAGGGTCCAGCACTGATGCATTTTTGTTAGAGCGAGGTGAGATGTTCAAACTCCACCGCAGCCATGAGCTCCAGTACTTTCCCCACAGCTCCTGTACCATAAGTCACAGATATGCGTGTTTGTTATCGGTCTGACGCGGCCTTGATGGCACCCAACTGAGCTGGGGATGGAGGGCAGGCAATTACCATCCTGATGTGTGGTGAACCTCACCCTGACAGATGATGATTCAGATGCCTTCTGAAAGCCAGAGCCCCCAATCCCATCCTCATTCACCCCGCCCTATCAGACATGTCTCATGATCAATAGCCTCCATGACAACCAATCAGGTATTTATAAACACTACCCAGGCGAGGTTGACCCGGTACACTAACACAAAGATATCATCCTCCATCAACAAGATGCCAACCGCTGCTGCAGCTAGTGAAAATAGAGGTATGCCTTTTAGAAAACCATCTGTCCATCCTTTCATTTTCAATAACCTCTAATACAGGATGCAAATTACAGAACAATAAGACCTGGTGCGGTGATGATGCCGGTGGACATTGCTGCAGGGACCTTAGATAAACCCACAACCACATAACAAGGACAATTTATGGACAGAAACCATGTAAAGTTCTTTAATTTGCACACTGCTTTTCATTATTGATCCAATTTCCATACCTTAGATTTTCGGTGATCCAGGGACTTTCGTGCATAGGATGCCAGTCCATTGCAGGACACACCACAATCATATTTATAATCACATACTATGGGCCATTCACTTAACAGCATGCTTTATGAACAGTGTGATGGAGTTAAAAAACTCGGAAGGAATTCACATGGGGAAATATGCAAAATCCCAGTGTGGGATCAGGCCCTCAGCTCTGAAGGAGCAGAAGCTGCTCACTGAGTCACCAAGCTACCTATTTCTCATTAATCTTGTTGAATGTGTATGATAGTGCAGTTTTCTTGCACTTCTTACATCTTAAAAGAAATCGTAAATTGCAAAAGACTTTTAAAAATAGAAAGACTTTGATGTATAGATTGCTATGGGAAAATGTCTAAGAGATTATATGAATGACCCATATATCACATTTACTACCAATTAAATGCATACTCTATTGTATAAAATCTAACACAAATATAGAGCAAAAACTTCATATGAGAATAAAGTAAAAAAAAAATTGCTTAGGGGATTTGAGGGCAACAGAATAAAAATGTCCTGCAACAGCAGCTAAAATGGACTGGATGAACACGGATAAATAGATAGAATATAAATTTTAGGGTTTCAAGGTGGTGTTTCATGCTTCTCAGAGGTCCCTTCCATCCAGCCCTTCTTCGCTGACACACTTGTCATGCATATACCTCATTTCAGTGATATCTTTGTGTTAGTGAGCGGGTCGACCTTGCCTGGGTAATGATTATAAATACATGATTCACCATAAACCCAGGGGTGTGATCACAGCCAATGAGGAAATCCCAGCAGCAATGTACTAAATCACGTATTTAATTGTAACCATCCTGATGATCTTTCTTTCAAATGTGATAAAACAATACATGTTAATCTGCTGATACACTCTGCATTATCGTCAGTATGACTTCATTCTCTTCATAGCGGCTTGAGTTTAATTTGGGACTCACTTTGATTGTCTTTCCTACCTGCTCTTCACTGATACTGCAAGGAATCCAGTTTTCATAATTAACATTCTGCATGAGGTACCTTTACACGGTTTGACTGTATCCCAAATAGCGTTACAACACTTAGCTGTTTGGATAGATGTTACTGCACATTATCAGTATGTTGACTAATGAAAATACCAGTTAATTTTCATTGATGCACTAAATTTGTTATGTTTTCTCCCATTCTGTACAAGTCAGTGTGCTCAGTAAATGAAGCATACCTAGAGTGACCTGTACGGTGTTAACAATTCACAGTGCTAAGTGCTGCCTATGTTACACTCTTTACCCAAGTTTCTGGTAATTGGTTGATGTTGGTCCCACACAACAAAGACACCATTTGCAATTTAAATCTCTGTCCAGCTGCACAGGCTAACAAGCCCCTTGTGAGAAATCGCGTGCTTTGAGCATTATATGAACATTATAAGCAGACAGCAGTTCTGTACTCATCCTTAATGGGGTTTGACAGGAGAACGCCATGCAGATCACTGAAGGTGAGGGTCAGGATGCTGTCAAGTGAATCATCACATAAATTTGCTTTAAACCCAAAAATTCATACTCATTTATGTTTCATATCAATACAATGACAAAATGGGTAAAATAGTTTAACACTGACATTAATCATAATGACATGTATGCTGAATAGAACCTCATCACGTCTATCTCAATAATATTTCAGGATCAATGAACACCTAATGCAAGCACATGGTTTCAGGTGAGTTGCAACATTCATGAACGTTTGACAAGGTAATCGCTGTGCTGTGATACTTTATAGGTTTTTTCTCAAATTTATGCACGTGGTTCTCCGAACCTCTTCTACTTATGATTAAACTAGTTAGCTCATTCTGAAAAAGTTACACGCATCCTGTAATACAATCAAACACTGGCTGACAAACCCATGATTATAACTAATCAAGTTTATTCATATCTGTGGAACATCTTTGCATAATCTGAGGATAAAATGGAAATTACAAATATTATTGAGAAATATTATTCAGATTTTTATTTTTATGTAAAATGTAGAAATAAAAATGTACAAAAATATACCTAACATGAAAAAATTAGGACATTTAAACAAGAGTTCATGCTAACACCTGACAATTGCTGTGATCAGGCATAGAGTAAGACAAGTGTTTCTATGCTTCTCATACATGTCTGGTCACATGTACTCATCAGTATTACAAGCAAAGGGTTCCTGTGCCAAGCCACCAGGGTGGAAACGGCTGTTGTGATGCTCCTAGCCCAGGCGTGCCTCAGCACTTGCATCTCCATGTGGGGCCCTGTTGCCGGAAGAGGCTGTTAGCAACGGTCTATCGGTGTGATGGGAAAGCCTTCAACTGCATCGAGGACGGGCAAAAAACACGCTGGGGAGAAAAATGGAAAGTTCTCTGTTGAAAACTGAGGATGACGTTTTGCGATATGTTTTGCGATCAATACTGATGTTGTTCCAAATGACAATGTACGAGGTTTCCTCTGGCCCACAAAATAAGCTCTCTCTCTCTCCGGATGGAAAGAGACCAGCATATCCTCCGTATTGTATGGATTGTAATGGTGATGGAGGACCACTAGTTAGTGATATTTACCTCACACCAACCAGGGACATCCACTTCCACGCTCTATAGACAATACTATTGTGACATCTGGCCATTACACCTGCAGTAACTTTTGTGACACCCCATTGTAAGTCCCCCTTTGCAGCGATAACAGCTGTCACTCAGGCACTGAAGTTGGATGTGAAGGGCTGGCTTGCAATCTCAGTTCTCGTTTATCGCAAAGGTATTCAGTGGAGTTGAGGTCAGGGCTCTGTGTGGAACAGTCAAGTTCTTCCACACCAAATTCACCCATGGACCTTGCTTTGTGCACTGTTGCATAGTCATGCTAGAACATTAAAGAGCCTTCCCCAAACTGTTCCCACAATATTAGAAGCACAGAATTATGCAAAATGTCCTGGTATTCTGGAGCATTAAGAGTTTTCTTCACTGGAACTAAGGGGCCTAGCCGAATCCTTGCAAAACAGCCTCATATCATTATCCCTCCTCCACCAAACTTTACAGTTGCCACAATGTAGTCAGGCAGGTAAAAATCTCCTTCATCAACCAAACCCAGACTCCTCCATCAGACTGCCAGTTAGAGAAGCATGATTTGTCACTCCACAGAACACGTTTCCACTGCTCAGTGGTAGCGTGCTTTGCAGTACTCCATCTGATGCTTGGCATTGCGCTTGGTGATGTGAGGTTTGCATGCAGCTGCTCGGCCATGGAAGCCCATTCCATGAAGCTCCAGGCACAGTCTGTGTGCTGGGGTTAATGCCAGAGGAAGTGTGGAACTCTGCAGTTACTGAGTCAACACAGCGTTGGCAACTTTTACGCACTATGCGACCCCACTGTTACTTTACATGGTCTGCCACTTCGTGGCTGAGTTTCTGTTGTTCCTACAGTAAATGCTTCCACTTTGCAATAATACCACTTAAAGTTAACTGTGGAATATCCAGTGAGGAAGAAATTTCACAAACTGACTTATTCCAAAGGTGACATCTCTCGATAGAACCATGCTTGAATTCACTGAGCTCTTCAGAACAAGCCATTCTTTCACAAATGTTTAGAAACCTGACTACATGGCTAAATTCTTGATTTCATACACTTGTGGCAATGGGTCTGAATGAAACACCTGAATTCAATGAGTGAGAGTGTGTGTCCCAATACATATAGTGTGTAGGGTTGGTTGGGAGACTCAAGGAATGGAATGTAAAGCTTCCCAGAATAGTCCACATTCTTGCTCTCTCAGCTCTGAGAGGGTGCAAAAATGTGGACTGTCTGGTAGGGAGCCCAGAGGGAACAAAAATATGGCCTGACTAGGACCGGAGTGGGAAACAATGAGCTAGAGAATTAATAAAACTAGTGAAATCGTAAAACTAGGCCTTGTCAAAGTTAATGTTCTGCGGTACTTTGACACCCAAATGGGGGAATAGGTATGAGCAAAGATTTTTAATAGACATCTGTAGTATTCCTTCCTGTGTATCCAACTGCTCATTGACGCAGCACGCTTGCTTTATTCGTAAAATGCTCCCTTCACACAGCCTGCATGCCAACTGGTCATCAGCCACATCCATTATGATATTTCCCATTGCTTTGTTGAAGATGATGGTACAGTATTTGAAGCAAATGCAATATGTGAATAGTCCAGTCATTTCAGAGTCAAGCCATGGTTATGGCAGTAGTTATAATTTATTTAGCATTATTTTGTGATTTTGCTTTTCCTCTAACCTCTGTGTCATTTTTCGCTCCTCCATTGTTTCTGAGTTGTTCTGTGAGCCATCAGTGAAATATTTAATACATGTTCAGGCTCTGAGAATTGTATGAAGGATTTAGACAAGGGTTACCAATCTTATGTAATGTAAGAGGTACTTTTTACCGGGGGTAGGGGAGGTTCTGGAACATGACCTACAACAGTTCAGCGTCTTAATGTCAATCATCATGTGTAGCCAAAGAAAAAAAACAAAATGAAATTTCTAAAGAAAACAGTTTAGTGACCTCTCAGGTCTTGCTATTTGGGGGGGAAATGATGAAAAAGCCAGGGCATGGTACAGCGAGATAGAGCTATGCAAAGAAAACCACTGAGTCACCATGCGGCACTCTGGGTGACGCCACAATGCCCTCCAATATTTACAGAAATACACAAAAAAGTGCAGTGTGATTGCTGGAAGGTAGGGCAGCAAATTGAATCCATCCCAATTCAGACTCCTAGAAATTCTCAGTTTAGGCGCTGTGAGCGGAGCTAATTAAGCCTATTGTCGAGCCACTTCCCAGCCAAATGCTGTCAGCTGATGTGTGAAGGGGCCCTTGCAGAGATAAGCAGGTGATAGCAGGTGTCATGTGACAGGCTGGAGAATACCTCTGAGGGTCAGGTGGCATTCACTGCATCAACTCTGGCCTCTTGCTGGAAGTAGCAGGGAGACGCCCCTCAGTCTACTCACATACAGTATATGAGACGTTTCCAGGGAAACGCCACACCAGCTGATTCCACAGAGCGGCTGCTACTTCATGCAGCTAATCCGTACTGTGCCGGCTCATACGCAATGCGGGCGCCCCTGAGAATGTTCTGCCTCCCGCCTTTCCAATGCAGCCATCGAATCAGCTTGCATCATTCCACCGTCACGGGCAGCCATGGTATCGGCTTTTGTAGAAGCCACATGAAATATGCCTGGATAATAGGCAGTAATAGAGGCAAAGTAGGACAGGGAGGCAGAAAGAGAAAGGACGATGGGGAAGACTCCACACAGCCCTGAACGGGACACATACATGCAAGATGAAGGACAGTAGATGACGAATGGGACCCGGACTGCTGGGAATCAGCTGCAGACCAGCAGAGGGCGATAAGCACCATGTAGGATAAAAGTAACTGAGGTTAACTCATGGCCAGTCTGAAGGAGTGTAAGCAGGCCTAGCTTCTCCAGAGCAGCTTAGAAATTACACTGAGGAGAAGGTCAAGGAGTGAAGACAATGGATAAGGCAACTGCTAATAGGCTTGCTGCCCCTCAAAACTAGACACCCTGGAGGATGACCACCCTGAGGGGACTGCGACCGCCACCCAATCAATGCAAGCCTATATCTTACGGGCAAGAGGTGCCTTTTTTTGCCAAAACCTGCATATATTTACAAGTGAGATTCCTTTATCACCGGATATCAGTCACAACACTTATTTAACCCTATATTTTTATGTATCACTACTGTCACATCCTGCCTTCCAGGTCTGCCTGACCCTCTTGTCTCCTCCCTCACATGGCCCTGATGACCCACATCTGATGCTTGTTGCCCCGCGTTGGTCATTGACGTTGTACCTTCATGTTGCCTGTACCCTACCTTGCTCTGCTCCTCCCGTTCTTGATCCCTTGTGATTTTGTTTACTTCCCGTTTATATGCCATGAGTTTAATAAAAGCCCCTTTGTTTCATCTCAATGCCTGCCCTCCAGTCCTTCATCCTTCAAATCGTGGAAGCCACTTCTCCAACAGCTGTACTGTTACCATGTTGCCTCCTCAGCCAACCAGAATTCACTCATTTCTGACAGCGAAAATAAATTAGTGAATGATTTTATCTTTTAATTTCCTTCTCACAGTCTATTCCAATGGGTTAATAATTACTTCTAACTGTATGTCTTCATATTACAAAATTAGTAAAGTCACTCCTTCACATAAGGCTTAGGGGCGGAAGATCCCCTCAAATGTGAAAATTTGCAGATAATACTTGGGCCCATTATTGAAAATGCAAAATCATACTGAAAAGTTAAAATGTTACTGCAAGAAACACAAGATTACACGGTCACAGAAACAGCTAACACATGAGTGAGGCTGGTTACTGAGGCAAAGATACGCAACTGTTACTGCGTGGCATGGTACGGGCGGGAAAAAGGTGACGATCCACTGAGTGGCTTACAAGACAAGAGATATATTAATTAACAAAAACAGCAAAAGGAAAACCACCACAAGGGGTCAGAACTAAATAGGCAAAACAACAAGTAACATGGAACCATAAATCAACATGCTAGGGAAGCCAGGCAACAAAAGGAACAGGAACTAGAAAATCAAGCAGAGACAACACACAGTAACATGGGTAATGACCAACTAGGGAAATGAACAAAGGCAGGTACTTAAATAAACTGATAACAATGACTAACAAAGGGCAGGTGTGAATCATCAAAAAAAAAAAGTCAACATGGGCACAGAGCAACGAGACACAGGTGAAGCAACTGACACTAATGAACATAGAACTAAGGAACTAGGGAAATTCTACACTATGAAGATAAACAAGAAAGCAAAGTACAACATAAATCCAGAACAGATTGCAAGAAGGACAAATCTAGAACAGGAAACATAAAACACTGGGGAACAGAAACTCAAATGCATAGAAAGAGATAAGACTGATCATTAACCAGCGTCGAACCCATGATTGGGGAATATAGTCCCTAAGCACATGCTCAACCTGTTGAGACTTGTGGCAGGTCAGGGAATAGGGAGAGAACACTGCGGTTGACGGACAAGGGACAGGGAGGAGAACAGGATGGCCAGTGACACCTGCTGGAAAATCAGGGAGAAGACACATAGGGCAGGGTTGGACTGGCGCTGACTCCAACACTCAACGTACCCGAGCCAAGATTCTTCTTTGTTTTAATTAAAAATTACTTTTATTATTAAACATGTAGTATAGGGGTGCCCAACTCCAGTCCTGGGGGGCCAGAGCCCTGCACATTTTTGGGTTTCCCCTCATTTAACACACTACTCCTTGTGCTAATTACTGTACCACACAGCTCTTGAGCTGAATCATTTATGGTGGAACAGGGAAAGAACTAAGCTACACAGGGCTCCGGCCCCCCAGCACTGGAGTTTAACACCCCTGATGTAGTATGCACTTACACTAAGAAATATTAAATAACACTAATATATGATATGATTTTATGTGATCAAAATCATCTTTAGTATTGTTTATATATTTTTGGCTTACAAATTGTCTGTGAGTCTTTGTGATCGTTCGGTATGCTCCCAAAATAGTGCCATTTAATTGTTCATGGCCAGCTCATGAATAACCAAAAACGCAAATGTCAAATTTGCGAATCTGGAGGAATAACCGAATAAATAATAAAACGATTATGTTATTTCATATGCTTTATAATACCTCATTAATGTATAGCTTAGTTCTTTATATGTATATAAAGCTTTATATATACCATTATATGCTGCACATTTGAAATGTTTTTTCCAATAAAATGTCACGGCTATAAATACTAAACTAGTTACAGAATTGTTTCCAGTAGCTATTCCAATGAGCTGCTGAATGAAACGAATCCACAGTTTTGTATTGCAGCCCCTTGGTGTTCGCAGATGGGGTGGGTTCATGCTTACTAGGCTGCTAGTGTGCTTGACTTGATCCCACTGCAGAAAGCCAAAGGTAGCATTGGCTTGCTGCTGCCCCGTGGTGCGTAATAAGTATCAGTATATCTGCTTAACAGTTTGTTTTGCCTGTCAGGTAGGATATCTGCCTGAATAAAAAGGTGGATCAGATTATGCAGGTGTGGCACCTAATGTGAGATTCCCCTGCAAGCACTTCTGTCAGTATTTCAAGAATAACCTTGTTTTGTTTACTGAAATTCGTTGTGGTGTCCAAAATAAAGCCATTTCCCCATCCCGAGCCAACACCTGGAAAAAACTGGTGCAGACTCTGTTTACATTAGTCGAGACAGAGCTTTACTGCAGTGTAAGATGAGAAGCTATAGTTGCTGCAGGAATGTGTAGCAAGTAATACGTTTTTTTGAGTTTTTAAGCTGCTAGATTAGCAGTTAAAGCAAGTGTAACAGGATGCATTTGTCCATGATCAGGATTAACTACATGAGGTTATATTATGCATGGGAATAAGGGTTTATTATGCAGAAGGTTCCCTGATCGGAGGCCGGACGGAAGCAGTGAGCTTTCAGGGAGGTTTATAGACAAAGGCAGAAGATAAACCCGCCTGCAGCTGACTCCGGTATAAGCTATAATTGTCTCTGCTGGAGAGTCAATTTGATGAACATCGGGTGCACATCTAAAAATATTAAAAGAGACTAAGGTAACCCGTTCTTGGGGGGCAGAAGTTTTGAGTTCACTGGGGGCTGTAACATTACGCAAATTTATTGTTTAATAAAAACAATGCTGCTCTTCCTTTAATATATACTGTGCTTAAAATAAAAAAACATCCCCTTTCCAGAAGAATTCATCCATCCATTTTCTGTAGCTGATTGTCCTTTTCTGGGTCGTGGGGGGGGGGGGTCCAGTGCCTATGGGCACAAGGCAGGGAACAACCCAGGACAGAGCACCAACCCATCACAAGGCACTCGGCACTCATATATGTACTCCTATGGGCAATTTGGCAACTCCAATGAACTTCAGCATGTTTTCCCGGCTGTGTGTGTGTGGTAGGGGGGACTGTAGTACCGGGAGGAATCCCCATGATAACATGAGGAGAACATGTGAAGTACACACAGATGGAACCTGGGCAGAGACTCAAACTCTGATCCCAGGGGTGTCAGACAACAGTGCTAACCAGTGTGCCACAGTGATGCCCATGAAGGAGAACTACTGAATGTAATTCTAAAAATGTCATCCAAAGACAAAACGTTGGCCTTTCCTCCTGATGCCCATTTCCTGTGCCATGAGCCCTGCCATCCACTTATGCTAAACAATGATGTTTAAAACTTTTCAAATGCACGGACAAATTGAACTGTCTCATTTTTATTCACGTAATAATGATAAACAGCTCTGTTAGGGAGGCCTCGACTTAATTTTTCCCTAAAACATAATCCCAGTATCACTGAAATGGCTCTATTAAAATGACTAAAATGTGTTGTGGAGTGCAGCAGTGATGAGTTCATACAGCTTCATACAGTCCGTGAGTCTGCTGTATGCTTCTTATCTCACAATGCAGACATTCATATAAAGTTTAATGGAAACTTTAACAATTGGTTTCTGTCTACATGGATACAATGTAAGACAAATAACTAATAATGTGCTGAAAGGAAGAAAAATATCAATTAAAATAGTAATGAAAATGTGGGGTATGAGGCTGCGGGAGTCCGATGTAATTTAATAATTGCTGTATTATAATGTGACTGCATGTCGTCTATTGTGTCCTTTGTGTGCACACAGATTTTCAGTATTGATGCAACTTCATGTGTTTAAAGGACCAATAAAAATAAACAATCATAAAATTCTCACTGTAGATTCCTGCCCAGCATTGCACGTCTAAGAAAATGGTTGCATCGCTCTATAGTTATTTGCTTTTAGCGACCAATAGCCATATAAAATCTCTCAGATCCAACCAAGTCACAAACAGAACCATATCCATGGTTACTGAACATTGCGGTCACACTCTGTTTTGGTAAGCTTTGCCGTAAACCCACATAGGAACCCTGTGATTTGAGGTCTCTGATTGGGATTCCAATGACTAGTAGGACTACAATACCCATGAAACAGATTCTTTTGAACCATCATGCATCAACAACTAGGCCATAAAATTCTGTACAGAATAGAACCTTCAGAGAAGCAAAGTGTACTGACAAGATATCAATATTGATTAAAAATGAAGTCCTTCTTTATTACCCAAACTTTATACGCCCAAGAAAAACATCATCTCAATGCAAGTGTTTTTTTTTCCCTGTACAAAATAAACTATGCCAGTTGTTTAGGGCATGGAGGCAGAGTGTAGCCTTTAAGGACAAATGTAAACATTTGTAGCAATCAACATTCTGTAAAGTAGAATTAAAATATGCCGGAATTCCAAATATCAACTGCAGGAAATCGTCATTAAATTGAGAAAGCCAGGCAAGAGAGCAATGATTCAACTTTGAACCTCAAAGTTGCCCTTTGAAAGAGAGCTCCCTGCTTGTTTTTTCAGGTTGTTTTTATCGAGTGAAAAGGTGCTGCTGTTGTAGGAGCTTGTTGGGGGTAAATATTAACGGCTGAAGTGGGTGCCAGTTTCATATGTTACACTGGGCCAAGGAGGGTGTCCTTATCTGTTCGGACAAAACTGCAGTTATTGCCGGTGATCTCAATGACCCTGTTTTCGGCTGCTGAAAATGAAATGTCTGTGAGAGGATGGGAGGATGAGGGAGACTCTGGTTGTGGAGGGTGACAAATGAGCCAACAGGTTCCTACATCTGCCTTGGAGCCAGAGAGTGTTCTCAGCTCCCACGAAGACACATTCAAGTGGGAAGTGAGCCAGGAATGAAGCAACGAGGGTGAGGAAGAATCGGTACAGCCATGTTTCAGAAATCCCTCTTCTTTCCGTATGAGCTTGAAATTGCTGCTTAATTCCAGTCAAGCTAGCATTCGATTTGAAGGGGATCTGGGAGCTCAGGGACCCCTTCTAAGGGTGAAATTATGTGCCTGGCCATCAATTTAAAACAGTGTGTCCTATCCCGGTCCTCGGGGACCCACAGTCAGTCCATGTTTTTGCTCCCTCCGAGCTCCCTGCCAGATAGCCCACATTATTGCTCCCTGGGGGGAGCAAAAATGTGGATTGTCTGTGTGTTCCTGAGGACTGGATTGGGAAACACTGATGTAAAATGGCCATCTAGTCAGTCCCAAGTCGACAACAGCCAGGGGACCTCAAGCACAAAATCTGAATACTGACCTCCTCCTTAATTCAGAAGCTACCAAGTCTGAGCCCATTTGTAATGGCCATTTTGAGCCAGAAGAGAACACTGTGAGGGTACAAACATTTGATAGTGATCCATCATTCCCATTTATTGCAGAATGGAGGAATGTAAATGAAGTTCATACCTAGAAGGATTTGAATAGTTTAACTGCCAGGAAATTAGGCTTCTTGCCTGCCAGTGCAATGTAACCAACCACTTAAGCAGTCAGTGACAATTCTAGGGGTGAAAAGGAACCTTCTATGTTTCACTTAATTGTTTCCCTAAATGTAGAATGTGAGAAGATGTCAGTTCTGTAAGTGTAAGGTGGATGTGAATATGTAAAGAGGCTCTAATGTGTCTCATTTGTACAAGGAGGATGCTTTAAAAAGGACTACTGAACCTTAGCATCCATCTTGGTTACAGAGCAGTGGAAGTTCTACCTTGACAGTATTGCTGAAAGGAAGTGTGATCACTGGTCTAACACACAACTGCATTTGTCTGGATTTGTTCTTTAACAACTGTACACAACGAAGCCCCAGTTTATACAGTTCAACAAAACGCACAATAAAAGTATATCTGAGTAATTTACTTTAAAAAATCAATAATAACAAAGTGCTTCATGTTAAACCAACATTTTTCATGACAAAGATGCAACAATCCATGTCAAGGATGTTTTACAAAATGATGAGCTACTTAACAGTAAACTTGCTTCCGATAAACATTTCACTGGACAACTGCATGCAATTTATAACTTTAATATATTGTAAACCATGATAGTGTTTTATCAACATAGTATAGTTTTTGAAAGTTTTTACATCAATCATATGTGGATTTTTTTCTTTTTGAATACTTCATTATAATTAATGTTCCTTCTTAGTTGCTTAAACTGAATGTTCGTTAGGCTTGTTAAAGGCATAGAGTAATTCTGACAAAGCATATTATAATGGAGTAAGCACACTGCATGTTTTTTGACTGAAGTTTATTTAATGTAACATTTTATTAGACACATTATATACCTCAATATATATGATTTACTGTATCATATGTATCATATATATAATTTATCCAGTTATTTATTTTTTTAATATTAAGCCTTTCTTAAAAGCTGTTGATTTTATTTCACCCTGAACCAATACAAATTGTTCTCTTGAGGTTAACCGTTTCAATATTTTTTAAACCTTTAATTGTTCACATCTTTCAAATGGGCAACCAGAACCCTAAACATTTCTGAACCATTTAATAGTCTTCCTAGGTAATATTCCAGTGTTTCTAGTAATAGGAACATCCTCGGAATTGAAGAATATTGTGGGGAATTAGTATGTTCAACACTAAATGATATGCAGATTTTTCAATATGCTGTGTGTTTTATACATCCTCACTACATCTCTAAGTTTTACTACTGAAGGCCTACATCACTATATTCATTGACTGAAGTGACTTTGCCTGAAGTGAATCCTTCCTTTATGTTTAAGGAAGAATGTGGAGAGTGAGGCAGCAGTCTGTCACTGTCACAATGAGGACATTACAGAAGATAAACTCAATCAATCAAACTGAACAAGTTGATGAATCGGCAAGGAGCGGCGGGAAACAGTCGTGCTGTGATCTGCGAGTCATAAATATAAACCACAGACAACATGCATAAACATCGGGCTAAATAAAGCCTCGGAATAAATCGATGTGCCTGCTGCATGTCATTTAAGTCCATTTGAAAAACCAAGTTTATCTGCAGAAATTTTGGTCATTCAGGATTTCAACAACTGCGCACTTAACACATCTGTCACTGTGGCGATCAGTTTTAAGTGAGTCAGCTGGACATTTAACAACTGATTGAATATGCTATACAAACTTCTCATTATAGAGAAACTTAAATTACTTTTCCATGCATAACGTAACCTTGGCAAGGCAGATAATTAGCCGAGTACCTTCTGTCTATAGTTTAGTGTCTCTCATGATTTCATATTGCAAACAAATGGTCAGGAGGTAATTTTCAAGCAAATATTCACTCATTGGGAAAACATGTCATTGAAAATCCCATATTAGGCAAAGGCTGAGAAATGTATGAAGGAAAATGATCAAAATAAGGGTTTATTATCTAGATAATGCCTAAGGAGCAGGGCTGGCATACGGGGTATTTTCCTGGTGGGCTTATAGGTATGTGAGCTGACAAAATTTATTATGAGGGACCCCATCGCCCCCTCAGCTAGCAAAATTTATGGTGGGGCCATGGGGGACCCCAAAGACCAGGGCCGATTTCTAATCCCAGTTCAAGGATCAAAGCTCGCAGCAAAAAATATTGTCCTCGTATTTTAGGTGTAAACGCCAAGCACTTTTTTTGCCGTCGACTCAGAGTAATGAATAATCCATCTTTAGCACGGCTTGTGCTCCTCCTCAAAAGAGAGCAGAAGGTTATTACCTGAGGGAAAACTTAAAACTGTCAACTCAGAGAACACCAGCTGCATAGCACAGCTAGGCAGGAGTGAGTGACCTCCAGTGCTCTACTGAAACTACTAAACTGAATCTCATTGAGAATCTGTGAAAAGAGAGCGGAGACTTTGAGAGAAGCTCCGGAGCAGAGTGAGCAAAAGCCACGTCGAGAAACACAAGTGGCAGAAACACAACTGCGGCCAAAAGTGCTCCCATCAGTTAATAGGCCTCCTACATACATACATGCATGGGCGTAAATTATGGG
>JAODJW010000127.1:25343587-25362129 GCA_026777045.1 Hyperopisus bebe | reverse complement strand
GCCATCCTGTACCCTTGGCAGAAAAACACCCCCAAAGCATAAAGCTTCCACCTCTGTGTTTGACAGTAGGGATGGTGGCAAACCAACGTTATGCCCTTGTATACATGCAATAAACATATTACACTTTTAAAAATTGAAATGACTTATTGCATTCAAATGACTTATTTCATTCGTAATAATCACAGGCCTTGTGCTGTATTGTTTTGACTTCACATAAATTATGCGTTTAATTATGCATTTTTGTTTCAGAGCAGAAGCATCTCAAATTTACAATATGGACTGTAGCTTAAATTTCACACCTGACACTGATCTACCTTACACAGCTGGATATCGAACAGAAAGAGAAGGCTGCGATCCTTCTCAAACGTATAACAGCAAGGCTTCTCTTGGCATGTCCACTGACAGCTAACTTGTTACAAGTTAGACTGTAAATCACACCAACATCTGCTTCTGTTAATGTAACACCCTACTTCTGAGACTGTGGGGACAGGAAGATGCAGGCGAACAGGCGGAAGCAAAAATGGCACGGGCAGAATGCAAATCCCATCTCTGCTCACCCATCTACCACAGTACAGGCAGTGCTGACAATATAACTGATTACGACTGCTTTTGCATACATTAGCGTCACTATGAATTCCAAAGAACGTGTTGAGTAATAAATAACTTAATTGGGTCCCTAAAGAGTCGCACATAGATTAATGTTCCAGCCTTGTGCAAGCTCTGTGTGTCTGAATACCACTCGCCTCGCTGCCGGTATCCTGTGTTTACATGGTAGCTAATACTAACAGGCACTTGGTCCAGGCTCCAGCGATAAATGTCCACCGAGGGTAATGTTCCAGGTCATCTGCTACATCATAGAACCGACACTGGTGACAACTGGCAAAGAGGAAACAGACCTTATGGGCTGCATCGACAGAAGGAAACTAGACCAATCTTTCAATTGTACTGAAGAAACTGGGATGGAACCATAGATATTTTGACACACTTCTCAAATGTTTCTGAAAATCTAGGTTGTTACATTGTTTACATAGAGCTTGGTACTGCCCGCACGCACTGGAGATACTTTCTAATGGCACTTAATGTTTTATTTTAAATACTGAGTCGTTTATTACTTATTTCTTTATGACATGAATGACCTCATTAAATCATTGTAAGCAAACTCACTAGATTTATCTTCATCTACAAAACAATTACTAGCAAACTCCCTTCTTATCTATGTTGGCTTTTTAATGAAATTCAAATCCTTATCTCCTGATGTAAATACTTGTCACTGCTGAAAGTGTCTCATCCATCCACTGAACTGGCAGAGACACCTTTTGTTTATCATGCGTTTGGTCGGTCTCAGTTAGATGCTTGCACTGTTCCTTGAGGTTTGTCCCATGCCAATATGAGTTTTTCATATTGCATGATTTATGATTGACCTGAAATGTTACATGCTTGTATATTTGGGTGTTACTTTGCCGTTAAATTATATAAATTAAACATATAACACTTTAGATGCATTATAGATACCTGTGTAATGCATTATAATGGTCGCTATAAGAATTAATAAAGTATTACATCTTCTATTGACAGTCATATGCCATTATAGTATTATTTATAATACTTTATAAGCTCCAATGAAGATCTTCTATAATGCACTATAGATAGGCCTACCTTTATAAAGCATTATAATTAGGCTTGTAATGATGAATCGCGAATCGGTTAAAAATCAAGGTAAATGTATGACGATTTAAACCGGTTGATGTGGAAAATGAATATGTGAGTGTGTGCGCCCTGTGGTGTGTTTGCGACTGTCCGGGGTTGGTTCCCGCCTGCGCCCATTGTTCCCGGGATAGGCTCCGGAACCCCCCGCGACCCCATGCAGTTGGGATTAAGCGGTTTCAGAAAATGGATGGATGGACACACCGATCTTAAATCGGCGGTGTGGCAGACAAAAACCGCGTGCAAACATTGTAAAAGACTGATAACATACACAAATAGCACAACGAACATGCTTCAGCATGTTCACCGGCACCACAGTGAGCTCAATTCACCACCGCCAGAGCGTAGATTATTAAAAGGGCAAACCACGCTAACAAGCTGCACATGCGAGCCTTACTTTATTTATTTGAAGATTTTTTTATTTACTTATTTTGATTTGGGATTTTTTTTAACTATTTTATTCAATTTCAGTTGCAATGTTAAGAAGAGGACATGTTTTGCACAGTTTAGAAAGTTAAATAAAAGAATATTTTTTAACAAATTTGTCTGCAGCTCATTCTGTTAAAAAATCATGAGAAAATCGTGTCGTGAACTCAGAATCGTGAATCTTATCAAATCATCAGTTGAGTGTATCGTTATGCCCCTAATTATAATGGTCAGTATAAGCATTAAGGATGCTTTGTACTGCATTATGAAGGTATCTATAGTGCATTATAGATGAGAACTTCATAAGGCATTCATAATGCATAATAAACATGGCTATAATATGTTGTAAATATAATACTTACACCAATGTTTATAATGCTTTATGAATGTGTTCATAGATACTGAAAGGTATGGTCTTCAAAAGAAGTGTTAGCCATATAACTATACAGTATAAATAAATGTTGATGTCGAATGAGTGTGTTTCATATGTGTTTTGGGTGACCTCTGAGCCTGAATTTATCCTCACACTAACTTTCTTTGCTCTGAATCATCAATCCTGGGGTATTGTAACATTACTGAATATATGCAAATGCTTCCCCTTATGATATATTGTTGTAGTCATCCAGGGAACATAGTAACATTTGCAAGTTCAGCGTGGAGCTGTTTGAGAGCGCAGAAACCCCACTTTGGCTGTGGCTGATGACATACAGTGCTCGGAGTTAGACGCCAAGATGGAGATTAATGCTGCCAAGGTTGGAGCTAGGCTGGGAACATTCTGACATCATAAATCCTTGGAAAAGCCAAATCCTGTGGTCTATATAACCTATAAAACCTTTAATGCAGGAAAAGACACACCTGTCAATATGTATCAATTGGGATGTGCTGACTAAAATTCTTGTCTGAAGAGAATGCCTGAAAGTGATCCTAAATGGGGAACCTCCTGCCTAGTTTGATAAGCCCTACTAATAATACTAACCCTTCACAGACCAGGATTCTGACATTGCTCCTTCCGCCGAACACTAATCCTGATCCAGGCTGTGGAAGTGCCCGGGAACCATTGGAAAAAAACCATAGTATCCAGTTAAAACTCATGTAACGCATGGGGAACATGCAAAATTCCGTGTACATGAAGAAGAAGCAGGATTTGAATGTTATGAAGCAACAGTGCTACTTACTAAGCTGTTGTACCACCTCAGGAACTGCTGTGAAAATCCAAACGTGCAACATAAATTCGAGTGGATACAGAATAAGGGAAAGTGATGCTGGAGATGTTTTCATGCAATCAAAATTGCCATTTGCATTTCAAAACACACCTTTGATGCCATTTGTGCCACTGATGCAACAAACACCATATCGTACAACTTTTCATGTGCAAAAGCAGCAGCTGATGATGAATGAAATGTAAGGGGGGGGAAGAATGCTTACGTTGACTTCACAACATGGCTTTAATTTTCTTGTTTTATGGAAGGTTTGTACTTCATGTCTTGAACATTTGGAGCAGAGCTTAGATTTTTACCAGCAGTTCAATTTAACTGCTAAAATTGTGAGAATAATAAAATATTTGTGTGCTTGTATTGTTAGAATAATGAGCTCCAACTGATAAGAAGGTAAAGGAGAGGCAGAAAGTTCAGTGGGTTTCCACTTGCTCCTGTCACTGGCTGAGAGTAATTGCATTGCAGCTCATCAATGACTTCCTGTTCAGATTGCTGGGGTGACCTTCTTGTGCATAATGGCAGCCGCTGTGGGGGTAGACAAGAAGTTAATTATCTCCAGGGGATGGCTTGTAATACGCTCTGGGGCCTCAGAACCGCGGATCCTGACTTTGCAAGTTTACAACACGAGGAAGGTGAACAACAGAAGGATTCATCACAATCCTGAGAAACATCAGTAAGAGTTGGGGGCTGATCAGCCGGGGGCAATTCTGGGATTTTTATAAGGTGAAGGGCATAAAAGGGGGCATGATTCATACGGAGGGGCCAACCGTATGAACCAATTATATGTTTTGAGTTGTTAGTGACAGGGGACAGGGTACTCCAGGGGCCAATCAGCTTTCAGCTGGATTCAGTGCCCCTGTATACATTCTGTGAAATGTACAGTTTCATGAGAAATGCAGACCTGATCAATGTGCATGTATAAAGTACTGTACAAAAGAAATGTTTAAAGCAATTTATCTGGGTACTAAATGCACTTTTAGTCAGAACAAAAGACACAATTTAGTATTAGAACATATGCAAATTAAGAGTAGCACGATTAAAAACTCATAAGAATCTGTTCGATTGTTCAAAAAGATACTGATATAGAGTTGGATGGCTGGATGAACACTGTTTCAGTTCCCAAACCTCTCCTCAGGGGAAACATTTTTTTGCTGCTTAAGACTACTGCACAGTACTGTATGTTGCACTCACATTGTACAGTAATGGCTGTAGTCTTTAACTTGGCATATATACAGTAAAATATCCCATATAATCCTGGCCAAGCAATGAGGAGGTGAACCGAAAGGACAGCACACTCAGTATTTGGAGGAAACAATCAAGGTTATCACTACATTTAAAAAGAATTATGAAGCCAGTAATATTCTAGAAGTCCAATTAATAGTGTCAGTTAAGAAACGCGGAGATGTGATTCACGCAAAACACTTTATGACTTAACTGTACCCTCAGCATTTCTCAGGCTATGAAGGCAATTTGTTTTATGCACATAGAGATTCAGTATTTTGGCAGCATTCTTTGCATGTATCATTGTATTTATCAAGTCAAGTCAGGTACACTTTATTGCCAACACAGCTATATATATGGTACATACTGATATGAAATTTCGTGCCTTCAGGTCCTGGTGTGATGTGCAGATAACAGACAGGGCATGTACTGTATAACAGGCAGCCTAAGGTGCAAAAATGGACAACACAATTTGCAAAATATAGTGCAAAAAAATCAGACAGTGGAATACAGCCAGACAAATTGTTCCAATTTATGTTATACTTATATTCAGATTCATATTGGAAAACCTGAATGTATAATAAAAACCAAATGGCTGCCAGTGTGGTGAGACCCAGCACTAAATGTTCTTAAAGACTATTGCAGCTTTTGTGCTTTTAAAGGAAATTTGACTGATCTGTAGCCCACAAACAGGCATTGTAATCAGTATCTAATAGGTTTATTTCCCTGGCAATTCTTTTTCATCTGAACTTTTAAATTGGCATGATGAAAAAAATGCAAATTGCTGTGGTTGCATAACAGTAAAAACATTCAGTATGGTTTTAAATCATATGCTGTATTTTGTGTAGAAATGTATTAATATGATTTTATAATGTCAAGGCTGGAAAGTACAAATATGTGGCTTTGTTGTAAACAAATGACTAGAGCAGAGTTTCTCAACTGGGTCCTCTGGGGCACCAAGACAGCTCATGTTTTTGCTCCCTCCCAGCTCCTGGTAGCACTATCTGAGACTTTCCAAGGACCAGGTTGAGAAACACTGGACTAAAATAACCCTATTATACTGAATATTTTATCAGGTGTGTATGACATTGATTGATTGATTTACTTGTGTGATGTTTGCATGTTCTTCCTGTGTGTGACCTGGTTTCCACACATGGTATTAAAACATATGGTTAGGTGAACTGATGTGCCCTGCCACACACTGGCATCCTATCTAAGGTGCCCTCTGCCTCGTGCCCTTCCTTGCTTCCTTTTTTTTTTTTGACCTCTCTGTCTGTCAATGTCTCACTGTCTCAAAGGCTTCGCTGCCATGCTTATTGCCATGAAGAAGGGAACTCAGCTGCAGAAGGGAACTCAGGAAGGGGAGCAGAAGCAGGGTCCATTACCCAGGAAGGAAGTCACCGTGCATTCTTTGAGTCCTCTTTGCCTGGATTGGATCGGTCAGAATCAGCTACATTAAACATTCGCGGATGACCTAAGTGCCGAGTCGTTCCGCCAAGGGCTAGGCATGAATACCATTACATTTGTCCTGGCTGGCTTCCAGTTGCTATAAACACAAAGGCAATAAGAGGCCAGTATTGTTATCGAAAGATCAATGGGGAAACTCAAGGAGAATCCTCTCACTGTTTATAATGCCGAGAGCCGCCTCCAGTGAGAAGCTTATCAAAGTACACTAACTTCTCATGCATGGATTAACATAATCAACAACAAAAACATACTCCCAGAGCAGTATATTCCCAGTAATGTTACTGTATAGAAGACTACCTTTTTACTTAAAACTGTAATGGTGAGACATTAATTTAATCTTTCATTTTAGGGCATAGCTGAGTGCCCTTTGAGCAGAGAAATGAACCCAGTGAGGTACGGAGTACATCAAATGCTAAGGGACTGAACATCTTTGAGGTTTGCAGCAAATTCATGTCACACAGCTTAAAAATATCCATGTGGTGTTCAAAGGCTAGGATCATTCCGGAAGAGTGTTTGGATGTTGAAGTGGCTAATATGGGGTCCTTACATGCTAATGTGCAAGAAGATGATATAACTTGAAACAAAAAAAGAGCACCAGACACAAAATGAAAACAAACGTGTTAATCGACCTTTAGCTATATAAGCGCCAAACTGTATTCACCTCTTTTGTCTGAGCCTTGGGTTCTTCGTTATACTTGGCAGCAAGTAATGTTGGCATTTCCCATGTTGTGAAATAACACTCAACTATGCTCATCTCATTTTTAGTTCAATTCCTGACCTTCAGCTTTGTCCTCCTGATGATTTCATTGAAGAACAGATGGAGACTGATACACAAATGGGTATTCCTGACTTTGCAATTACTTCATGCTGCACAATGCTATTTGCCCATCTGACTGTGTGTTGGAGGCCGGTAGCCATGCTTAGAGACAGACCATGGCACTGTGATTGTGAGCAGTGCATGTTCCTTACTGTTCCTCATCCTAAGAAAGGAAAGCCCGCTCCCTCTTCCGTTTGTAAAGGTCCCATTTGGTTCCCAGCCATTTCGTCATCCTGTGGAGGATGTCTCATTTAAATATTATATCCTGAGATTATCTTATGAATCAGTTAAAAAAAAATATTTACATGGGATAATAGCTCCTTCTGGCCATAACACAAGCACAATGGTCTGCCAGGAAATCTGAATGAATTAGAGCCTCTTCCCTGGATGATCAATTTTTTTACAGCCATCTACCATCTAGATCGCTTCTCCAATTCAGGGTCAAGGTGAACCTCTCAGTTTAAGGACACAGAGTCACCTGAATGGCACAGAGATGATCAGTCAGGAGGCTGCGGTCCCTTCAGTAGGGTGATTGTCCTCCAAATGGGCTGTTCATGAAGGCAGAGAGAGCAGGTATCTGATTTGCCCTATCTTCTTCTCTTTACCTTCACACCAGTAAACTGCACTGGGGAAGAGAATCCCAATCCTAATTGTGGCAATGAGCATTGTGTTATGGTCAAGTACGTGGACACCACAGTTACTGTACACCAGCAATGTCCAACCTTTTATAGTGATAGCTACTTATACATAGAAAATGATCTGGGGCTAGGTTGGTAATGGTGTCATGATTTAATAGGAATGTCTTAAAGACTGACCAGTTGGCGAGCGCTGCTGAAGGCCCATGTGATGATGATCGCCCCCTGCTGGTTCATAGCAGATCCATGTTACTCCTCGTGTCATGCAGTATATTCAGTGTAATGCTTGAAAGTAACACCGATGGTATGAAAGATAAGCTGACATCACCCTCTGATGGTGACTAATACTCAACAGACAGATTAATTAGGTGCTATTTGGAGCTAATTAATTATGTGGCAAAGTCATGTTTCATTACATTTTATGTGAGGGCGATTGGTTTGGGCACTGTTTTTATAACAGTAAAACATATTTACCCTTATGCATGATGTTAATGACCTTCCTTTTATCCCGATACAGCCTAATATTTCTTGTTTCTTATGACATGCAAACTACAGCTTGGAGTCTTGGGGGACAAAACTTTTTTTTAAACTCTGGATCAGATATTCAGGATGCATGCAGACAGCAGAGCCGCCTTCTTTAAGTGTGATAATATGAGCACTGGCCTATGATAGATTTTCAATATCTTCAAGCCTGTCAGTGAATATGCAATCTGCCACAACACTTCCTCAAACTGTCAGTCTGACACCCATAAAAACATCTTCAACATCCTGCATATTCATTTTCAGAGTATTTAGTCAATGGAAGGTTGACGACTCTCTGCAATTCATAGCTATCATGTCACAACCTAATAATATTTCCCAGTTGAAGATATTGCTGTGTGTATATCAAGGCTGAATTGGTTGAAGTGCCTTACTAAAGAAAGAATATCAGTAATCAGAAGAGACTCAGGTGGCTTTGATTAAGCTAAAATTAGTGTGCAGTGAATAGCTATATTGTACTTCTATTTTGGGTTGCCATGGGAATGTGAGAATTTTGTGAGCGAGTGCTGTGAGACTGTAGGGTTCAACATCCCGTTGATTGTGAAATGAATTGGAAAACACTTAGATTTCTACAGCACGAATGCAAGAAAAAAGAATTCCACTGGATGAACCCCATTTTGGCAAATTTAATAATCAAACTGCTTCTCTTGATGTTGAATTAAAAGACAAATTATGAAAAATAAAGGGCCTTGAATATACTGACTAAATGAAGTGCAGTCTAAGGGCAAAGACCTATAAAGGCTTCCACTGAAAATGAAAGGCAGAAATTATCGACGGCAGAAATTCTGAATAATGAATAGCATGCAAATAGCATAAAGGTAAGTACAACTGCTATGGCGAGGATGGCCATGTAGAAACTCACCCAATCCTTCACAGATATAAGCACAGCCTCTGTCAGAGTCTTTCTGTATTAGATAGCTTTTGTAGTGCAATTTATTCTGCTCAAGGGGGATTAAAGTTACTTCCCTCTGGAGTGTAGTATGGATCTGGCCATGCGGGAAACACCAGGTGGGATTTGTGTCTATTATGACTTCAAAGAACTCAGAAGAACATTGGTAATGTCAGTACAATAGTCTAGCCTGGAAGACCTAAGGTGAAAGACCTAAGGTGTGGAATGACTAGAATGGAAATCGGTCTCTCACAAACACAAGCACAGATTGTGCTCATTCTGACACATTACAGTTTATAATGACAAATGGAATGACCTTTGGATCATAGGAAGGAAACTGGGGTAGCAAGCGTGATGTGAAATGGCAAAATCTCACCCTTAGGCTGAACCCTCCACACCAGCAACAAGCGTCAAGATCACTGCCTCCAAGCTTCACCAGAGATCCTGCCTTAATAAATGCCCGTTACGTTCAGGCACTGCTACGCTTTCAGTCACAGTCGGAGGAAAACGCTGGTCGGGCTCCAGGTTTCATTTGATTCATATTACTCAGGCAGGGTGCCTTTAATTGATGAGACACATGAGAGTTTCTTGCTGAAGTTTCAAATTCTCCCTAAACTAACTGTGCCAGTTCCTTAGTGCGGTGTTTCCCAATCTGGTCCTTGGGGACCCACAGACGGTCCACATTTTTTGCGCTTTCCCAGCTCCCTGCCAGACAGTCCATATTTTTGATCTCTCCCAGCTCCCGGTAAGAGAGCAGAAATGTGGTCTGTGGGTCCCTGAGGACTGGATTGGGAAACACTGCCTTAGATCATAGAAGCAAGACAGCACGCCATATTTGCTTTCAAATGGCGACTGATGTTCGATAATAGGAGAACTCTTTTTACATTTAAACTCAGGTTACTCAACTTATATCTAACAAAAAATAGCACTTTGCACCTTACACAATAAACGTGCTGTTGTAGCATAGGCCTAAGTATACTTTTATATACCTTAAATCAGTTACTTCGGTTAAGTGTGTTTGACATACAGTATAAATATTGTTATTGACTTGGCAAACATTTTAATGACGATGACCTACTGCAAAAACATTAAATTATTGCATAAAAACAGAAAATATTGAACACAATACAATTTAGAGACATCTTTTACTACTGGATGTTTTGAAAACAAATTCAGACTTCATGTGGCATTTAAAACATGAGAAGAACAATGTAGGACTCCCTGAAATAGACCAAAAGCTATTTGCATTACATAGAGTAACATTACACAAAGATAAAACTCAAAAACATACAGAACAGCGTGGAGGTTGAGCAATGCATTTTGTATTAAGAATTACATTCTACTTACAAAAATCTTGGGCTCTAATTTTCATTCTGTTACCTGTATGCACAATGGATTAATGATGTCATGGGGGCAAGACCGGTCCATGGTCCCTTGGCAGCAGCCAATGAGTGCGCAGCTCTTTCCTGACATAAACACTAAGGCTGAGCAGGTGACATCATCATTACACAAGTGAGCTGAACGCTGCTATTTTTAGCAACCATGCCTCTGGAGATGTCTGCCAAGAGGAGGGGATTAGCATTAAAGCAATTGAACGGAATTACATGTCCTCTACTCACTCCCTTCTCTGCTCTGTGTCTAACAAAGGACGGACATAAACATGCTGTTACTATTATGCATTTAAGCCTCTGTTTTGAAGTATGAATTTTATATAAATGCAAATTCCACTATCGAGAAGAGACCTTCCAGATGATAATGACTACCTAGGAAAATGTGCAGAAAACATTATACACTACTGTGGTTCCTGGTTTTTGAGAACCTGTTCAATGTAATAATTTGCAGATGTTTTGTTTTTGGATCTTGTATGTGCGTTTTGATGATTATTTAAAAAGGGCCATATTAAAAACAATCAGTGTAACATCAATACTTTTGATTACATTCAGAGGAGTGGAAAATTGTTTTATAAAAATCATAGAAATTATAGCCAGATAATAAATACAATACAGGAAGAGGAAAAAAATTAGAATTCTCAATCCTGTGTGCAAGGAAAATGTAAGGAAAATGAACCAGCTGAATATGTCTTGGCATCAGAGTCTGAGCACCAGCTATCTGTACGGTTTTTCTTTGTCCTACCCATCTGGTGATGGAATGCTTGCCTTTCCAGAAATTTCTGAGCAGCATTAAAAATCAAAGCTGCCACCCATGGTCAGCACTTTTCTGTCACACGTAATAGTTTCTGACATTCATCCCCCTCCGACCCCCCCACAAGATTAAACATATCTTGTTATAAATATGAACCATTTCTGTGTGTGATCCTGAAGTTCATTCATATACACCGTCAGATGTTTGTGTGCAGCATGAGGTCTTTGGGGTCATGTCTGGTTCAGACTGAACTGAGTTTTCAAAGGCCCCAATTATGAAACTGATTTAATTTTGTGTTTTTCATAATGAATCACAACTCGCTCGGAATCCATCATAAATGTACAACTTATCACTGGAAACACGTTCCAGGCCCAGGCATAATTTAATTAATTTTTTTTGTCAGCAGGGTATTCAAATATCAGCAGTGAACATTTTCAATTTGTGGGACAGCAGCTTCGGACGTGGCTCGTTCTCCCTTTTTTTGGCATCCCTCCTGAATAAATGCAAAAAACCACCTTCCTCTAGAGTATGTAACCTAACAAGCCCAATATAAATAGGCATTAAGAATGCCATCTTTAAACTCGTCACTCAGGGTGCTTTGCAGGAACCAGCTATTAGAACCATCACTAGCTAGTGTTTCAAATGTATCTAAATGTAAATAAATGTAAATGTAGAACAATATCCGGCTGTATAAAATGAACAAAAAGTAAATGATCTGTCACTTCAAATTTAACATTGCCTGCTCAACAGCTTTAAAATAATAACAATCTTTACAAGAAGCCTTAGCAAAATGAAAGACAGAGATACTCCGCTTGGCATTCCACCCGGGTGTACCCCTGCTCTGTGTCCTGTGATAGACTGGCATCCCACCCGGGTGTACCCCTGCTCTGTGCCCTGTGATAGACTGGCATCCCACCCGGGTGTACCCCTGCTCTGTGCCCTGTGATAGACTGGCATCCTACCGGGGTGTACCCCTGCCCTGCGCCCCATGCTGCCCACAAATAGGCTTCCAGCCCCCTATGGCCCTGACAAGGATACCCACCTTGAAGAATAATGGTGCCTGAATTACACTGGAGAAAGTAACCATTGCAATAGATCTGGCATCATATACCGTATAACACGTACATACTGTAGTACTACCCTAATGACTCATTATGTTCCCTTAAAGTTCTCATGTTGCACTTCTGGTCATTGAATAACCTTATTAGCTTCTTGCTTTGTTAGAAGTTGTTCCTGCTACTCTTCCAATCCTGCTTACACTTGTACCTGGGCATTCACTGGACACCCAGCCTCACAGCACTTATGCATAGCAGACTCCTTGACAGCATGTACACTACCAGTCAAAAGTTTTTGCACACTGAAATTTTCTACATTTGCATGTTACTCAGGTAACATTTACTAAAAATAACCTCAATATTCTTTGCTAACAAATAAATTTACAGTACTGTATGTTCACCATTTTAGTTCCTTTATTAGCAAAAAAATGTCATATCTTCGATTCATCAAAGTAACCTCCTCTAGCAGTTATAACAGCACACAAAATTCGAGGCATTCTTTCTGCAAGGGACATTAAATATCGCTCTGTTTCATGGGATGAAATAGTTAACTAGTGCATTTAATGTTAAAGGACAGCCTAGAATTTGACTACGCCATCATTACACAACCAGTTAATAAGATGTCAGACATGCACTATTACATACTCTTTCTGTGTTATAAAGGAAACTTGTTTTATTTTGCTTATATTTTCATTTATATTTGTTCACTCAACTTTCCAGTGATTAACAAGAGTAAAAAAAAAATCTGCAGTTTATGAAATAAGTAGGAAAGTGCTAAAAAAATGTCATGTGCAAAACCTTTTCATTGGTAGTGTATGTTTGCAAGGTGGTATTTGCCTCAGATGTATGTCATTTTGCACAAAAGCATCTACTAAATTTGTAAAATGTAAATTAAATATAGTATGGACAGCAAAATTATTCTGACACTCCCATATTGTTACTAATACAGCTCTGGAAAAACAAAAGCAAAATTTGCAGGTTCACTGATTTCTCAATTTGTGGGTATGTGCCTGCGTAAAATATACATTTTTTTGCAAACTCCAGCCTGGTTCTTCCCTGTTTCTCATTACTGAAGGGCTTCTTCCTTGCTTTATGGGACCTCGAACTTGTCCTAGCTGTAGTGCACTTCAAACCACTTAAAGTTTCTCATTCTTTTTGAAGGTCACTTGAGGTCATCCTCCGATTTATGAGGCACTGCCGGATAAGTTACCGGTCTTCTCTGGCATTAGAAAGCCACTTCCGCCCTCCACCTAGCTTGATCATTACCAGTGTCTCCTGCTTCACCTTGTTCTTCTGTTCTGCTGTCTTAGAAACCTTGAGCCAGGAAGCAGCCTGCCTTGCAGTGTAGCTTTCTGGCAGCAGAACCAGGATTAAACCAGGTTTTTAAAATGCTGATTTTTAAAAAAATATAGAGTGGTCTCTTAATTTTTTCCTGGGCTCTATCTCATGTGGGTATTGTATAGTATCTTTTTTGGTTCTCCGTTAGACAACAACACAAACAAATTAGCCATGATGTCTTTCACTTAACTTGCTTTGTTTTACAGTATAACCCAAGGAAATTCCTACTAGATTGACTACCTGATAATACACAATACAGTAACTATAAAAAACTAAACTAACCATAAAAATAAGTTACTGTAACTACTGAAGGACTTCAAACCAGAGTGCTGACATGCAGCCTCATATGAAATCAAGGTCCTGCAGAGGAAATATTTATAGTTAAAAGCCATAAAATTATAATAGGCCATTAGAATTCAGCTGGAATTTGGATCAGCGCCAGTCACTAACACTCATAAAACCCATTTAGAAATAATTTGCCAACATTAAAGTCTTTGACATAGTAAACAAATAAAGGGGCAACACAAGTCACGCACATTAAGTGTAGTCCATTACATAATATTTAAAATATTACTTTTAAAATTAAATACAAAAAAGTCAAGATGAAAAATTGCAGATATTTTGATCAAGATTGTTTTTAATTAGGTCTGTCAAAATTAACAGGTTAACGCGGATTAATCCATTCTCATGATTAATCTGATTAAAATTTTTAACACAATTAACCCATCTGCAGCGCAGGATGACTCAAAATCCCTGAAATGTCTCTTGCTGCATTCCATTTGCCCTCGGAACTCGGATTCCAAGTCGGATTCCGACTTTTGAAGCCAGATGTGACGACATGCACACTCCTGTTTCTCGGAGATCCGAGAAATATCTCGGGCAGCGCAGAGGATACCGAGTTCAGAATCTGAGGTGGCTGCGCCTTTTATCAACAGAAGGGAAAGTTGTAGTTTTATCCTGTTTAAGCACTACTTCTCATTTGTGGCTCATTAAATCGGTCGCACACACTATACCGTCCAATTTATCTGTGGATGTGGTGCTACGGAGTTTTATACATAAAACACCGCGCGTAATGTGTTAACTGATATTGCTAACAATGGCAATTAACCGGGCTAGAATTGGATTTCATTTTTTGTCTGATCATTTGTCGGATTTAAGGTAGTTCGGGCTAATTGTAAGTGGACGAAGATAAAGGCCACTTAAACTGAGGTATCTTAAATACGACAAGTTGTCAGGCTAAGCAAAAAATCTTGCTTTTTGATATGGATCCATGGTATTGCACTTCTGTGGCAGATGGAATTCATTCGACTCGTGTTCAAGATGTTCAATAAACATGTTAAGTGCATATATATTCCCTTTTTTCTTGAGTCTGTTTGCTCATGCAGAATTGGGATCAATATAGATTAAAAATGAATGAGATGTAATTGTGATTAATCTAAATGAATCCACAGCAACCCAGTGATTAATCTGATTAAAAATTTTAATCGTTTGACAGCACTATTTTTAATTAAAGATATTAATATAGTACATGTACTGAAATACTAGGAAATGGATTTTACAGAAAGGTCACGAGTTAACTAAAACTCATTTTTACAGACCCAAAGAATTGTAAGTTGCTTAATTAATCAGTTTCTTATCATCTTCCTAATATCCCTTTTGAAATAAAACCAAATCAATAACGAAACTGCACCAACTTCAATCAATTTCAATCAAGTATCATGTCATACACAATCTCATGAAGAGAATCTTACATCTTTTTAGGTCAAAATATCTAATAGTGAGTCGAAAGATCAAGGCATTCAGATAGCTGCAGTCCGTAGAAAAAAATGGGGACTAGCCAGGGCCAAATAAAATGAAATAAAATCTTTATCATAAAAATGAAATGCAATTTTAAATAGCTAGTTCATTTTTTGTCTAATGGGGTAATGGAGAGACAAAGTGGTTGTTAGTCATGCACGTGTAATTAAACTACACCTGTTATATATGCAGAACCATATAGCTCCAGGTCTTCTGTCAGCAAACAAACAAACAAATAATAAAGTAAAAAATAAAAATAAATAAAAACACCAAAAATAGATGCCACCAGCAGTATGTGATGCCCTGGCAGAGCATCACCGCCGCCTTTGCCAGGCAAAATGAAATCGGCTGGCAAGCCTCAGAAGCTGGTGCCCTAGCTGGTCACCTATGTTGACTGTCGGAATGACTGGCCCAGGGCACCAGTAATCTAAGAAGGTGATCAATTTACAAAAATTTAAACTAAATAATTTCAAGCCTGAAAAGTGCTTTGCCATCAGCTGGTAAATATATGTCTGTTTTGAAACACAAACAAATAAATGAAAGAGTGAAGTAGGGTGGAAGTGATTGTGAGTTGTTTATTTGTAAATTTCAAATACTTGCTAACAAAATTAAAAGAGGTCACTCCCAAAATCTAACTGCCATCTGTCATGACCTGCTCGTTCGATCCTCGTGTGTGCCACGCCCCCTCATTACCTACGTGTACTACCCCGATTGTGATTGACCTGCTTCCTGCCTTCCTGCCTGCTGGGCGATCGCAACACCAACGTTGCCTCACTCAATACCATGCCCACAGAACAATTCATGTGTCTCCCTACTGTTAAACAGCGGGTGTCAGTACTTTAATTAAAAATTTAGTTATTTAATCCAAATTACCATGCAGAGTTTGTTGAGAAGTCTGATTGGGACAGAGATCTGCCTCCTCATACTCCGTGGAATTGAATTAATGAAGAAACTTTTTGGTTCAACCAAATAACCGCTGCATTCTGATTTGCTCGGAGGCAAATGTATATACAGTGCATCTGGTAAGCTTTAACTGTCGGCAGATAGAGGGCACTGTTTATTCCATTTAAGTCACTTGTCAGTTTTAATTGGCATTTCTGCTGTTATCCAAACGGCCAATACTACTACTACTAATAATAATAATGGTATTTGACAGGCGACAGGCCTGTGTGACGAAACTAGCGTACAGGTAAATATACTGGGAATACAACGGGACTTAACATGCATAGTTAGGGCCCGATTAAAACTACAACAAATATTAATAAACGTAATATTATGCGAAATCTCTCGCGCATTGTCAAATTTATTAGTGATACACTAGTAAAAGTAGGACATAGGTTTTTTTAGATTTGCAATTATGTAACCAATATAAAGAAATAAAGGTGAGTAACGCTGTTCAGATCGTGGGATTTTTCTTAAGTCGCTAGATTTTGTCGCGACGTCTCAGACCCGCCGGGAGCCCATTTGGACGCGTTGACAAGTGACGTAAGTGTCATGCGTGATGGCGCGAGCAGGGCGGAAGTAAACCAGTATGTACGTATTAATGTATGAGATGGTACAAAACAACATTCCGTAGTTATCAATTTCAGTCTTGTAAGTTTTTAATAGATTCTGTGCGATGTTCGCAAACCGTTATACTGAAAACGAATGAATAATGAATAGACGGTCCAGGTGAGTGTGGCTATTTTCATATGGTGCAGCTGGAGATAAAAAACGAAACTATCGAAAATAACACTTTGCTTTGTTTTTATTTTATTAAAGCAATATAATAGAGTTGTCTTCTTTTTCATTAGTGTCTGATATAAACGTACGCATAAGATTATACGTCTGAATCAGTGGTAGCAGTCTGCAAATTTCGTGGAATGTTTCGAGGAATATTGCATAATAATGTTGTTGACAGTTCCTCCACATTGCATAGATCGAGAGCCCATAACATATGATTTGCTTTACATAAAGAGCTGGAGAAGAAATTTGCTAGTCCCCTTCTAAGCAGATTACCAAGCACGTTCATGAGTACGATTTATTTCAATGGCGGAATAATAAAAATATTTTATATAAAAAAGTGACCGCGGTCCTCATTGCTTCCCCTGTCTCATCGTGTGCGCTTTCATATTTGGGGGCAACACTGATGTGAGCTTGTCGTGTTCTGTTTTTCTCAAGATGACGATGAAAACACGATTTTAAACATGTCCCAGACAGAGCCCAAGCAAGAAAAAAAATGGTATGTACCCAGTTACGGCACGTCAGCGGAGTCGAAGATGCTTATTAGCTAGAGAGAAATCATATTTAAATAGCAGTATTTATGGCATTGATATATTTATTCGTTTGTTTGTTTATTTATTTATTATCAAGTTAAGAAGTGTACAAATTGCTGGATATAGTATCAAGAAATGATGTTTCCATGGTGATTATTCAGACAAATTTATTTCATTACATTTGCGTTGCATTGCCTTGATTGCATTGATCGAGTTTCCAGTTTAATTTTCTTTTTAAAAGCTGCTCCTTATCAGTATTTTGTTTTGAGAATATTTGTTAAATGTTTTAAACCTGTCTTTCAGCTCTCATAAGACAGAGCTCTACAGCGAGACGCCGTCCACGTGCTTGCCCATCGTTTATTCTCCGAACTACAACATCACCTTCTTGGGGCTTGAGAAGCTCCACCCATTCGATGCTGGAAAATGGGGGAAAGTGATTCACTTCTTAAAAGGTATATTCAGCAATGTGACAATGGGAAACTTGCAAGACTTTCTTCATTCATTATGTCATGAAATATATGGAATTTTTCATCATTGAAATGAGTTGGGTTTTGAAGGTTTTTTGTATGTGGGGGTGAAAAGTATTTGTATGGTAATTATAAGAGATGAATTCTCCTGCGACCTGCAGGTACCCCACCATGGCTTTGAAATGAAGGGCTGGTATGGGCTCTAATCCAGCGTAACCTCATAATATGCTCATAAGTAAAGGACTCTCCCTCTGATTCTATACCATATATAGACAGCATAAAATCACCATCCACACTCAATACATTATATTACTTTTTTTGATGAACAAGCTCTTCTCCAAAGACATACCTAGCATACACTTTTAAAATTCAAACCCTTACACAGCCAGTTTAAGCTTTTTTGTTGGCTGCTTTTAAAATCTAAAACCACTAGGTAAGAAGTTAAATTCCTTAAGCACAACATTAAGTATTACCCTTTATTCAGTTACATGACAGGCATATGTGTGTGTGTGTGTGTGTGTGTGTGGGGGGGGGGGGTTCAAACAAGTATTAGATGTCTTGAAGGTGGAGGGGCA
>JAODJW010000127.1:25323942-25336237 GCA_026777045.1 Hyperopisus bebe | reverse complement strand
TGTGGTAATTAGCACAAGGAGTTGAATCAGGTGTGTTAAATGAGGGGAAACCCAAAAATATGCAGGGCTCCGGCCCTCCAGGACTGGAGTTCGACACCCGTGATCAATGCAGTGCAGGTCCTCACAGAGCATTAACATGTGCTCCTTTGATTGGTGCCCTTTGGGTTCTGCTCCTTGAATTGCTTGCTGTGTTGCATGGAGCGTTGATTGATGCAGCCTTCCACCAACTGGCAGACACCTGGTGGGCGGGTCAGGGGAGCTGCAGCCTCTTAAAGAACAGAATGAGCAGGTGGCCTCACAGGCCTTCAGTCGATTGGTCAGTTTCACTCTGCTTCTAGAAGTTTGAAAAAGCCTGCTTATAGATGTTCTAACTAGTGTTAGAACTAACTAAGCTTTCATTGCATAGGAATGCTAATGGCACATGTATGTGTGTATCTGTGTGTTTGTGCATGAAACATGGTCTAAATTCACCCTCCTGTAGATGCATGCAACAAATGGTAAATGTCTCCAGTGTTTATAAAAACATTTAATTGCAGAACCAGATGTTTGTAAGAAAACTGAAAAACTCACTGGGCTTGCCCAGTAAATGTGCATGCCGAGTTATTAGTAGCTTTTATTTATTCTCGAATGAGAATCCAATAAACTGAAATAATTTTGTTATTTGTAGGCAGGCAAGCTGGCCATAGAGCGAGGATGGGCGATCAATGTTGGTGAGTTGAAATATTTTAATGATTTGAATCCCTTGAAACGATTCTAGATTTTGAATGTTAAAAATGCAACAAACAGGTATGGAGCTCATTTTGCATCTTGCTGTAAACTGTTGTGCATTTTAACACCATCTCTAACAGCTTATCGACTGTGAGGGGTGTGGTGAGTCTGGAATCTCAGGAGATCCTGTGCAGGATGCCAGCCCTTCACAGGGCAGGTTCTCACACACACCTACACACGCACAAACACATCATCACACACTAACGGCCAGATAGAGACATCAGTCCGTCTAAACCACTTCTATTGGCTGGGGAAAATTAGTGTTCCCAATTGAAACACACACAAACTCCAGCGTAAGTCCACAGTACTATCTACTGCTGCCAGCTAGCTACAAGAGATGGACACTTTTTCAGTATTTTTCAGATGGTTTATTGATTTTTAATCTCGCTCTAAAGATCCTTACCAACCATTCCACTTTGAAGAAGTCATGTTGCCGCACGCAGTGTTTTTCAGTATTTACAAAGCTTCCTCACATTCATGCGGCACTAGATGATGATGATAATCTATGCATCTTCTAACTGCTTGTGCAGTGCATGCTGGGAGCCCTAAAGCGCATCTCAGAGAACATAGGGCAGATGGCGGTGGAACGCTCTGGATCAGATGCCAGTTCGTTGCAGGGAACACACACTGTGGGCAATTTAGAAGTGCCAGGTAACCTAACTTCAGGTCTAGAGACTGTGGGAGTAGCCTGAGGAAACCCACACAGCAAGGGGAGAACATGTGAACAGCACACTCAGGGACGCCCCACCCCAGGGGGTGTTGGGTAACAGGGATCCCCAGCATGATTCTTATTATCATCATTATTGCCATTATAATTATTATTATGTTAATAGTAATTTCGTTTAGAGTAGGGTTCCTTAATTACTGGTACATTGTTCATTTTTTCTCCTTCTGTTTCCTTTCTCCTGCTTCTTAACAATATGCAGATGCTACTATTTCTGGTTTCCTAAAAAGATAAGGGATGTTTTTTTGTGAAACTTTAAAAGAAAATCCCTCAGCAGTTATATAGGCTGAATTTTAGAGTAGGCTCAAAAGGCTATAATGTGTGATTTGATCTGGCAACAAAATGTTTACTCAGGGGTACCATAGGATAAGATTATTAACAAAGTTTCTGAAGAGTATTAAACTTAGTGTACAATCCTATTTCACTCTATTATATATTACTAAATCTCTTTAAAAAACTCCTAGTGCTAAATTTGAGCCATTGTCACACAAACCTTCTTTTCACAGGTCAAGTAACAGTCCCCCAGAGAATATGTCTTAGAATGTACAGGTTACCATTTTAATTGGAGAAAAATGAATAATAGATTATATTTAAATTGGTCGGTTTAACAGTACATTGGTGGAACTACCAGGTTGATGGCTGTTTTTCCGAAACATACTCGACACATTAAATAATGCACTTTTAAAGATTTTTTTCATAATTTCATCAGCGTAAACTCTTATTGGTTTTGTTCAGTTTTAAACATTGAGTTTCTTGTATTGGTTAAAATGAGAACTATATGAGTCAATAAACCTAATTACCTAAAAAATGTAATCAGAAAACGGCAATGATATGTTGTAATGTATTTTTCCTTATGACTTGATCAATATTACTACAGTGCAGATTGGTTTTCTACTCCAAGCATTGCCAGAAATGACAAGCACAATATCTTGGCTAAAGGTAGTTGAATAAGTAATATGGAAGCTGTTGACATCAGGTAAGTTTTAGCTGAAAGGTCCTGTTAACCCTTAACTTGGGTTAAGCTGCTGACTTTTCCATTATGAGCTGCCGCAGTTGGCGTTTCGTTTTTGCCCTTGTTCAGAACGTATTTGGTCCAGGCCTCTTCATTATTCTCGGCACATTGTGTGCTGATCCATGTCTTTTCTGCGTCGTTCCTGCTAAGTCAGCCTCTCGGCGCACAGCAGTGATGAATCAGGAGAAACCGCGCACTGTTTTGCATTGATAAACATTATTTAAACTGACGTGAGACAACTATGCATCTGGGGTCTTTCGTTTGCAGAGGTGCCTGTTTTGAATGGTATGTCAACATGTGCTTGAGCTGCAACAAAAGCTGAACGACTCTGAGTTGCCCACCTCTGGGCTGTGATTTGAGCATTATGACTATCCAGATGGCAGGATGGCATCTGAAATGATTCTGTGTTGCCCAATTAAAACAGTGCCAATCAGTCACGGGTGGCTGAGAGCAGAGCAGTCCACGGCGTCATCAGGCGCATTGTTATTTCATACTGCGCCGATACGAACCCGACAGCAACACCTTAACAAGAACCAATTATTTATATGTTTGGGGGAAAACAGACAAACTCTGCCTCATCAGATCTCTCCTTCCATCTCAGGGGGGGGCTTCCACCATTGCTCCAGTGACAAGGGAGGTGGCTTCTGTGCTTATGCTGATATAACATTAGCTATCAAGGTAATATTTTCTATAGTTTTATTAAAGCTAAATTTAGCTGCACTTTGTTCACATGTAATTTGCAAGGCTTTTAATTTCCTTACTTATACAGTTATATGTTTGTACTGAAGCATGACCGGTTAAGACCTTTTCTCAAGTGCAGTGTGATTTGGTGATTGTAACAAACACGTAGCTTTTCGATTTTCAAGCTTAGCATAAAAATGCACCCCTGATCACAGGTACTATGGATAAGCCTGTATTATGAAGCATTTGACTCTTTTTTTCTGCTTTTGTTTGTCAGTTTCTCTTTGAGCGAGTGGAGGGGATATCCAAGGCTACCATTATTGACCTTGATGCTCATCAGGTGAGTCATTGTTGCTCTTTACAGTAACTGTCAATAAAACCGCATTGACAAATTTGACGAGATTATGTTGTATTTTTAGCACCGCAGTCAATGTAGTGCCACCATGTCTCAAGACATGAGCAATATTCTCCACATCCAATATTCCAACTGTCATGCATGTGGAGGCAGTGGATCAAAAACATCATGTGGCATGAGTGTTTATATTTGTTGATACTTGCAATTTGCATTTTGTTTATAACATCAAAATGTTCAAAGAATTATGGACCGGCAGGTTTACAGATGATTGACCTAACCCTCCCGTATCACTGCACTTGCAGTTAATGTAGATCTGTATATATTATTTTTGAAAGATGTAAGATTCTCTTGTAAATTATGATTTTTTTTCTGTAAATGGGGAATGCAATACATCACTGTGATTGCATCCTGAAGAGTGCTTGAATGCTAAGATCAAACTATAAGATCGATGTGTTTGTTTTGTCAAGGTTATAGAAATCATTATATGGAAATCATTTGCCGGAATATTCTGGTGTGTATGCAGTCATTGTTGGAAGCTTTGCTCTTATTGGTTACTCTGAATTAAATAAGCCAATGCAGCTTCTAGAGCCGTGCATACACTGGTTCTAATGAGCTATTTTTAGTAATTGAAGTGGTTAACTTGAGGGATTTCAGGTATATTGTTTCCACATCATAGCCCATGGAAGTGAATTTTAAACTGTTTTTTTAGTTTGTAGTACTAGGCAATGTTTACTTCTTTGGCTAATGTTTATGGTTAATTAGTGTTGTTTATGATTAGTGTAGTTATATAAAATTTAGAGTGTAAAATCTAAAATCGTGGTAATATAGTGTCAGAACTTTTGAGTAATATGTATTGCCTTGCTATTAGTGTCTAATTTGTGTGATCCGTTAGCTACCAATCAGTTTTTTTCCCATTTTTCTCCAGAGTTGCTGTGTTTTGCCAGATCATGCTGTGGCAGAATGAAATCATCCTTTTCTGTAAATAATAATTAAGGAAAAAAGATGCTTAGCATAATCGCTGTATTGCTGTTTCATGCACAGAAAGGTTATGGACCATACTTGAAAACGTCATCATTAAATTATTCTTGCAGTGGTGTTTCTTTGTCAAGGTGATAGATTGTTACTCTATGCACACTATCGCCATCAAGTGGTCAGCTTTGTTACTTGGATAACATCTGACATTACTCTCTTGTGCATAGTAGGCTTGAAATGCCTTTCCTCTGACAGTGGAGGATTGTATGGCAGAGTGTCCGGTGAAGTATCCAGTCACATGGTACCGTGAAGTTTAGGCTGTACCATTGCCCCGATTAGAGAAAGAGGCAACGTTGTCCAGGCTGGCCAGCCGTGGCATGTGTTCCAGTCTTGTGCTGCAGTATGCCTTTCATTTGAAGGTTGAAAGTAGCTTCTGTTTCACACCTTTGCTTGGCTGTGCATCAGAGGGATGCTGAGGGCCCTAAAAGATGAAAGGGGGCCTTGGTTTGCTGCAACGCTTTGGTTCTCCAGCAAAGTCATTCTGGCGTGTAGAAGGAGGCGCGTTGAGAAGCCTCCAGCCAGGTAGCCGTAGGAGGAACGTCATTACTTCCAGGGGCCTGCAGGGCTATTCCGGGGAAAACTTTTCCAAAGTACCTCTGAATACCTCATTCAGTATCAGCATGACAATTTAATAACCTGCAGTGGAAAGCTTCTTGGTTAAGATGTGGAAAACTGACAAAACTGCTTTACGAAAGTTATAAATCAAACATGTCACTATGCATTATCCTTGCAAAGAACTGCAATGCCATTTTGTGAAATTTGATATGGTAGAATACAAAAAAGAAAAAAAACTGTACACAGCTGTACCTCTAAATCAGGGTTGGGGGACCTGATCCATGGAGGGCTGCTGTAGATGCAGGTTTCTGGGATGACCTCTCAATCAGCCAGCAGGACTGGAGTTGAGAACCACTGTTTTATTACTGGCTGATCGAGAGGTCATCCCAAAAACTGGCCGTCCACGGAACAGGTTCCCTACCCCTGTTTTAAATGAACTGTTTTTTTTTGAAGATCTTTCCGAGACTTCCACACAAATGCCGCTCACTTAGACATGGACTGAAGGTTTATTTGTTTATATATTGATGAAACACATAGATGGATATTATCATGCATCAACTGTTATTATGTATCTATGCACATAGTACTGTAAAATTCTATTTCTACAGCACTGCCACTGTCAGACATTGAGTGTTTAAGGGATCAGCATCTCTAATCATTTAACTGCTAAGTAGTCAAGTCATCCTCTTGAAAGGCCTTCTGTGCTGTAAAAATATAAAATTGTCTTTATTACTTGTATTATTTTGGAAAAAAGAGCTACTTTATTATTTGGTCATATGAGATTTATAATGGGAATTTTCGTTATTTAAAAATTGAACAGATTTGGGATGAATCATGTGGATCGTTAGTGAATGACTGAGGCATGAATCAATTTCCCATGCATGCACAATGGAGATTGGAGAGGTATGCTTTAGTGCTGAGAGGATTAGCGTCCAGTGATGACCATTCCCATTAGGATGCCTATTCTGGTGGGGGGTATTCTTGGCTAAGGTTCAAATGGCTGTCTGACTCCTGCGGCAGCATAAAGTAGAATGGTTTAAAGAACTTTTCAGAAGAAGGAACCTTTTCAGAAGTTTAACACAGCAAGCAGCTGGAATTATGAATGGGCATTCTCACAATATAATAACAAAGTCTTTGAATGAGCTTCACAAATGGGCATGTATGTGAGTGAAGTATTATGAAATAATGTTCCAGTTGTAGAGCATTTTGACAGTTGGTGCCCTGTGAACTGTCTATTTATAGATATTCTTCACCAACAGAACTGGGCTTGTTTTTTTTTTACGTGCCATTAACTTCATTATGTTTAATCAAGCTTGTTGTGTTAACGTTGCCTTGTAAATCGCCTGCGGTGTGTTACCACCTAAATAGTACTGCTAGACTGCGATGAAGCGTAGAGGTGCTTTTGACTTGCTCTCTGGGTATGTTGACAATGTAGCTCTAGCGGCCTGAACATTTAAAGATAGTTTGAGCAATTTGACGACATAGTGACAGTGCCACCAAACAGCTTGGGGTTTCCCTCGAGGTCATTCTGACCTGTTTGCCTGCTGAGCTGCAAACTCATGGCACCATGAGTGCATCTCTGGATGGGTGGATCTTTTAGCTTGGATTTCACCATAATTTCTGCATGGCTGGTCATTTTTCTTGGCTGTCCTCACTCTGTCCTCCCCTTGCAAGGAGGAGGACTGTAGTTAACTTGACACTGTCTAGATTGCAGTCTCCAGACTTAGTGATGGTTTTTTTATTCAGGACATTTTTTGTTGATCCGTCATTTCTGATCGGGATGTTCACTTCATTCCTCGGCACTCTCCATTGCACCCTACATTTTCTCCTCCTCTGATCGCCTCCCCCTCTTTAATTGCGTTAGCATCGACTGCTACCCACGATCCCTCTGTCCTGGGCCGTCATATTTATTTTCAAACACAGCTTGGCTGTAATTGTGCCCCTTTGCTATCGACAGAGCAAAGCGAGAGGACCTGATCGATAGCCATGCTGAGTAAATAATTCATGAAGGAAGCGTAGAGAACAAAGCTCTGAATCTGCATGAGAACATCGGGGCTGTCCGAAAGTGCTGCCTCAGCGCGGGAAAAATATTGAGGGGCAGAAATCCGACGTTTAAAATTCCAATTAAGCCAGCGGAGTAATTTGGGGGCATCTTTGGGAGCTCTTTCCTGGGCCCTGCCCTCTGCATATATGAATTTTATATCACCTTCTAATGAACCAGATAAGCTAAACAATGAGCAAACAAATGATATCAGAGACATAAACGGCGAAAAGCAGCGGTTAATGAGGATAATAGGTAGTTGGTAGCAGGTCAGCAGAAATGTACTGGAAGGCCCTTTGCTGATGTTTATAATTCTGACACCATGCAGAGTGTGAACTCTGGCGGCAGTAATACACTCCATACTTAACTTTCACAAAATATTTGGTATATGGGTCATGTTAAGGATAATACTTTGGTACCGATTGCTCACAGTGCTTCTGGGATTTATACTGATGCATTATCATACATGTTTACTTAGCGTAATTACATATATAGACAAATATATGGCGAGTGGTTCTGAGCAGAGGGTGAGACGCCTCATCGTCCTCCCAGAAGTGCAGGATAAGAGTTCATGCTGTAATCCATCTTTCACCAGCAGTCAGCTCTTGTTGATCATTCATACTTTAATCAGCTCGGCTGAAGTTTCCAAAGAAAACAAGTCTTTAATCTTCATTATTGTGGGATAAATCTGTGGCGGCTGAAAAAAGGTGGCTCTTATCAGGTGTTGAGAAACGTATTTTCCCTTGCAGGCCGACAAATCGGAAGGATTACCTTTGTTTTGTTGTTACCTCCTAAAAATGGAAGTTTGTTAGCTAGCAGGGGTATATATACCTGGACTGCACTGTCCAGTGCAACCGATTCTTAAATATTTACCAGCTAGTTTATCCTGAGTGGTTTACATACCACCGATATTCATGTACTCAAACCTAAATGGATCGTGAATAAACAATTATGGCACTTTTCCACTGCCACCAAGAACCGAGTCATACCCGAGCATATCGCATATTGCAATCTATTAATACGTTCCTAATAACTCAGAACTTGAACATTTCCAACCACCTACTTAACAAAGTATTATACAGCAGCTTAACACAATGGACTCATGATGTAAATTCATGCAAGCAAATGCTAATTCTGCTGGTGTTTAATGCTAACATAAGATGGCGATTCTCACAGGCTTGCTAACGGAAATTAGCACATAGTAAATCACGATGTACAGGGTGTCAGTGCCTTTACTGAGCCAATCTTTCTGCAGTGGAATACCGAAGTGAGCTAGAAGCGTACTATAACTAGTCTGTTTTTGCGCTATGCTTTGGTTCCTGTATACCAGTAGAAAAGTGCCATTAGTTTTGAAATCATGTTTTATCAAAGAAAATACTGATTTTAAAAGATACTACTAGGTGTCCATCTGGCTAAAGAAGTGACCTAACCAAAAGAATCAAAGTTCCAAAAGTATTTAAAAGAAAATCTCACGATATCTTTGAATAAGCTACTAAAGTCTAACAAAAATGCAAATAACAGAAAAAAATGAAAATAAAATACTTTTTAAAGCAGATAAGACTGAGTTCATTGTCCTTCCAAACCTTGAAAGGTCTCTCAAACCACCTAAAGGTTTCATGAACCACCAGTTCCCTGGGCACAAGGCCGTCTCTGCAAGGACATTAACGCCAATGGCGTAAAGCTTCTCGTCTGACCCCGACAAGAGACGAGACCAAGAAGCATGGTGGGAACCTGCCTGCTGGGACTGATGGATCCTAGCCTTGATACCCATGACGTCTTCCCTCAGGCTGGCAGACATGGTACCACTCAGATGGAAATGATGTCAGCTTCGACTGCCGTGATACAACAGGGGAGGACTCTGAGAAATATATACCTCATGAACTCAGTATTGCTTTTGGATGAGGTTAAAGGGCATTCATGATTATTAAACATATTCAGGAGAGTACAGGTCAGCAGCCTCACCTCTTCAGTTTGTGTAGTGCAGTTCTTCATTTTTATCATTTTTTTCTCAGCTATGCAGCTGAAGTTGTTTGAGATATTTTCCTCAGGGGGTCAACAGCAGCCTCGGCTGTTTTGAGTCTGTCATCCTCATTTAATTGGCTATAACCGGCCATTTATTATTATCGTTAATGACCAGTGTGCTGATGATGTAACCAAGTGGCAATTCTCATTGCAGGGAAATGGGCACGAGCGAGACTTCCTGGATGATGACCGGGTCTACATAATGGATGTTTATAACCGCTACATCTACCCGGGGGACGGATATGCCAAACGTAAATTACATTTCATTGCAGACATCAATTATTTGTTTTGGTGTAAAGTGTCGAATCTCATCCAACCCGCGGGGGGAAATCACATTAGTCAAAAGATAATAGATGGAACTATTTTTAAAAGGAAGGAGGTTTGTCTGAAATATAGCATGATGTAAGTATGAAGCCACATATATAGATGGAAATCTGTGACATTTTACAGTTAATAATTTCTCATTAAAATATGATATCCGTATAGAAAATATGCAAAGATGATTAGCTATGAACTAAATTAACAAGAAATGGGGTTGTTCTGCTGAGGGATTGCAGTTGTCGAACTTGACTGCAGGTGGCAGTGTTATGTATCATGTGACACTGCAGTATCTTTTAAATGGCAAAGTCACCTTTGTGTTTTCAATATGATGGCGGGTACTGGGAACTCACTAAGTGTTTCTAAGCACTGTGTTTTAACTGTAAAAATATTCAAAATTATTCAAATTAGACAATATCATTTAATCTGGAAGGGCCACGTTACTTCAATTTTAAATTATAGTCTTTTTTTTGCATGGACTATGAATGAATGAAGACTGGAAATATGCATGGTCACTAGGCGGCTTTTTTACATATGAAGTAGTAGTGTAATGTGACACCGGTTATGGAAATGGTGCATACTGTACGTTTCTGGTTAGAAGCTCTGCCAAGCAACGATGTCGCTGAAATCACCACAAAACAGAGGCCCATTTAATGTATGCAAAATATATCTAAAGACAAATTTCTGAGCCAAGATTTAAAAGCCTTTTTCCCTCCTTTAAGAGATTGTGTGCTTAGACTGTCAACTTCACTTTTAGATTTTAATCCTTTGAGGTTTTTTACTGTGAGCATTTGCATTCATAGCAGTTGAATGTCTACAAAGACTAAAAGATCAGTCTGCATGCTTGGTTTTTCCCAGTATCCTCATCTGCAGCAGAAAAAGCTTTAAATACCAATTAGGATAGAGGGAGAATTTGCTAATAGACTAAAGGATGGCAGTTGACTAAAGCATCGCTGGCTTTAGCATTTTTCTCTTATGTGCCGACTCATAAGGAGATGAAACTCTGCTTTTCCTTACTGTGCAGGGCAATAATTAGAATGACAATGCAGATCCTGGCGTGAGAGTAAGGACATTTCAGTATAGCAGAATCAGACATTTCAGCACAGCAGGACCATTTCAGCACTGACCACATTCATTGTGTCCAGCACTAACGACCAGCACATCGGCTGATTCTCCTCATTTGTTTTACACTCAGCAAAAAAAAAAAATTAAACTAAGGTAAAAATAATCGGACCTTGGGATTAATGTAAGAGTTTGTGGTAAAAGTAAACAGAAATCTCAGTGGGATGGTAAATAGTGTTTGCCAAAAGTTTTGCACACAGTTTATGTTGCTGTGTGCCTGAAATGTTGCTGACCGGCACTATCGATTGGAAAACTTATTTTACAGTGACCTGGATCTATTCACCAGACAGAAACAGAGGCTCTGGGCTGGACTGTCAGTAGCATTTTAAAAGCTATATGTATAATGGTCTTCTTATAATAGTAGGTAGAAAATGAATGAACTGTGTAGTTTTTTCTCCCAAAAATGTGGTCAAGGGGGCAGTACAAACTGGCCCTGCGATTAGGGCCAATCAGCCATTAGCTCTCATCATGTCTCGTCTGTATTTCCCATACTGCACTGGGCTACAGGGGCCATCAAGAGGAAGGTGGAGCTAGACTGGGGGACGGAGGATCAGGAGTACCTGCAGAAGGTAAAGCAGAACTCTGAGAGAGCCCTCAGCGAGATGCGGCCAGATATCATCGTCTACAATGCCGGAACGGACATCCTGGACGGCGATCCGCTTGGAGGCCTTTCCATCTCCCCGCAGGTCCACCTCACTCCATTTTGCTAAAGTCCTCTCCGTAGAGGTCCCAGCATTACAGTTCTGTTTTACCGGTTACCATGGCAACAGATCGGAAGCAGCTATTGACTTCACCTGCCTGTTTATGATTTGGGTGGTGTGGAAGGAAGCATTACACCTTTTCCTTTCATGACAGATGCATCCCCTCCCTTACTTCCCCTGCAGGATGCATGCATTTTCTAATACTTTCCACTCTTGTTCCTCCTAATGTCAATGCATGATAGCTGTTCTCTGAAGTCAGCCTTCTTGGCGCACAATGCAGAGTCTCATGTGGGTTACAATATGGGCTGACCACTGCACCTCAAACTACTTGCCACATGTATATGGTACCATGTGTTACTGATGAGGAGAGGGGAGCGGTTAGGTCTGCCAGGCTATTATTGGCTGGTCGCTGTGCCGGACCCCTGGGGTAGCCTGTCCGATGCCCAGGAGTTGCTGATTGCCAGTGGTGGTGTCCCCATTCAGTCTGGCACGTACTTCGCTTTTGCTCTAGAAGCTGTAATAAGAAGCAGATTGAGACGTTATCTGGACTGACCCACCTCAGACCTCTTACGTCGCCTTGTACATTGTGGACAGCCAAGCTGGGGACAGCAAAAAATAGAGTGGGATTGAAAAACCATGAGCAAAGCTTAATGGTAAATATTAAAAAATGATAAATCCTTTATTTGCCATTTGCACGAGTACATTGGAATTCTTCTCGGCACCCCTGGAGCTGGGGGTTAAGGGTCGTGCTCAAGGGCCCACAGACATGTGAGTATCTTACAATCACAGGCACAGAGACTTAGCCCGCTAAGTCACTCACCACCCCCTTATTTGGCGGGGTGGTTTGAGGGAACGTTGAGCATTGGTGGTGGTGGTGATGATGACGATGGTGGTGGTGATGATGACGATGGTGGTGGTGATGATGACGATGGTGATGGTGGTGGACATCTTTCCTGCAGGGCAT
>JAODJW010000127.1:25306858-25321302 GCA_026777045.1 Hyperopisus bebe | reverse complement strand
CTACATGCAGTAACCCAGTCAGACTGGGCAGGCGCTACACATACGAACCCAGTCAGACTGGGCAGGTGCTACCCATACTAACCCTATCAGACTGGGCAGGCGCTACACATACAAACCCAGTCAGGCTGGGCAGGCGCTACATGTACTTACCCAATCATGCTGGGTAGGCGCTACATGCAGTAACCCAGTCAGACTGGGCAGGAGGTACACATACTAACCCAGATGGGCATGCACTGCACATGCTAACCCAATTAGGCTGGTGCAAGCGCTGCACATACTAACCCAGTCAGGATGAGCAGGCGCTACCCATACTAACCCCATCAGACTAGGCAAGTGCTACAGATACTAACCCAATCATGCTGGGTAGGCGCTACATGCAGTAACCCAGTCAGACTGGGCAGGAGCTACACATACTAACCCCATCAGACTGGGCAGGAGCTACACATACTAACCCAGTCAAGATGGGCATGCACTGCACATGCTAACCCAATTAGGCTGGACAAGCGCTACAGATACTAACCCAATCATGCTGGCCAGGTGCAATACATGCTAACCCAATCAGGGACTTACAGGGACTCAGTATCAGAGAGTTTCAAGACTACAAGAATTCTTCTGATGTTCTTGGGCAGTCTGTAGTTTTAGAACATTCAAGTAAAGCTTGCGTCATAACAGCTGGTATAATGTGTGCAGTTTATAACTTCTTTGTAGCTTTGAGAAGTGTCTGTGACTTGGAGTTGCTCCAAACTGTATATTCACATTGAATACCGAGTAAACAGGTTCCCTGGAGACAGAAGCGCAAGTGGATGATTCAACAGCCCAGTGGAGAGCCAACTTAAATTCATTATTTATTATTATTTATTATTTGCATTATCTTGGGATGCAAAGACTATCCCGCTGTCATTCGCATTTACTTATTACTAAACTACTTGCTCATGTAAATTTTACCTACACAAAAGTGTTCTGAGGGCAGAAGGAGAAATGATTGGTTCAGAGAGATAACCAGTCAGACTGTAGAGGAGTTGGGTCCAAGCAGCTAGAGGTGGTGGAACCAACCAATCATATGCCTTGGTCCCACCTGCTTTAGTTGCATGGACCCACCACCTCTACAACCTGATTGGTTCAGAGAGATAACCAATCATTTCTTCTTCTGCCCTCAGAACATAAATGTCTAAGTAAAACTCCCATGAACAAACTATTTGTGACATGGGTCTCATATGGACGTCTATTTCCTAAGTTTTTTATGCTCGTATAGGTGCTCTAGCAACCTGGACCAGTGACAGCAATTCTAGTTTAGATTTTACTTGTAATTAATGAAGATTTATATTATACCTATGAATTGAAGGAATGAAGAATGCTTAATTGTACTAGCAATGAGTTGGTCAACCGCCAAACCTAACATTACTAAATTCGTACATTGTTTTTTTTCTCCAATTTTTGACTGTCATTTAAAATGAACAGTGCATATGTATATAAACAAACTATAATAAACTCAAAAAATGTGCCAGTTTTGTTTGCACTGTTTAAAGTTTCATACTGTCATTACTGTTGAAGTGCTGTCCATGTGTTATTTATCCATCTTCCAGCTGCTTATTCAATACAGGGGTGTGCCCTTCCCCAGCAGCCTATCACAGGAGCACAAGGCAGGGGCACCTTGGGCAATTCAGAGACTCCGGTGCATCTAAACCCCTGTTTTTGGGCTACAAGATGAATCACATGAAACCTGGGTGAACATGCAAAAAAAAAAACTTAAAGCAGCCACAGAATGGGACACAGGATTCAAACCCTTAACCCAGCAGGTCTGAGGCAGAGGCGCCACCTACAGTGTCACCATGCTGCTGAGTTTGTTGTTGCCCCTGTTATTTTGGAAGGTCAAGAGGAGCACTGAACAGTTGCTCATATTCTTTTAGCTCTGAATCATCTTATTTACCCTCGACACCAGCCGTGTTGTGCTAAGCGGCCATGTTTGTGAGTTTTCTGTGCATGTGAGCATGTGTCTGTTTGTGCGTGTGAGACAAGAGCGGCACGAGGAGGGAATGTGAATATGCTGGAGGTGCTAAGTGGGCAGGGAAACCTGTGTCCAGGCCTGGAGCCGCACTGCAAGGTAGCGCCTGTGGTTTACACCAGTGGCCCCTGCGAGGGGATCCTCCCTGGCTTCCACCCCAGCGAGCCAACATCTGCGCGTCTGACGTCATTCCAGCTGTCCGTCTGAGAAGTGTCTCCGGGAAGCCTTTGCAGCTGCTGCTCCTCTCCAGAGTTTCGGCGGAGTCTGCCATTATCCCGGAGCACCAGCTCTGCCGCGGTATCGCCGCTTATTTCACAGAATCTCCATGACTTGGTTTATAGCCGGCACCCCGCAGTGACGTTAAACACCTCAAGCGCGCCAGGCTGAACACAATTGAACACACGACCATATTTATTGTGTAAGGACGTGGTGTAAATGTCAAGATATTCTCGCTGCAGTTAATCATCCTGATGTACGACTCCACATGTGATCCTCTGTGCTACGGACTTAAATTGCTGCACGATGATTACAAGTTTTCCAAAGCTGGCAAACTTAAGTGTCTTAGTCTCTCTGTAGAAATGAAGGTCTCTGGGGTTTATTTCAGGTACCACTGCGTGGACTGGGCTTGAACCCGTAGGCCTCGAGGCTCAGTGTGGAACCGGTGTAATCAGGGCAAAGCGCGGCATTCAGATACACGGCGTGACATCATTAAAGAAAGGCCGTGACCTCCAGCCTTGGAACAGGCTGTGCCTCTGGTCTGAGTCTGGAGGGAATTAGAGCAGGCCGCTAAGCCTCGCCAACTGTACAGTGCACGGCAATATAGATGGAAATTAGATTAGAAGGGCTTATTAGGTCTCGCTTTGGTGATCCAGTCCCATGTCACTGGTAAATATATTCTGGGGGAAAAAAATCAAAATGGAATAATGCAGCTAAAGCTTTAATTCAAGGGAGAGCGGGAAATTCATTAAACTGCTGTCAGTCATTTGCACTCCTCTTCCCGCATCTTGCCTGCAGACCTGGAGCCGGCAGAGATTTCCTCTCCCGATGCCATCTCCGCTCGTGACCGTGGTTTTTGGCCACAGGAGAAACCAAATGGTGGCATTACCCTCCACTAAGATGACTTTCCTTCTGCTTTATAATGTTACGGTAAACGTTAGGAGAAACATGTGAGGTTGCTCTCCTTTGGCCTCTGTCTGTGTGCCTTTCCTTTGTAAAAGCAAACAGGGACATCTGTCTGCACGCTCGTAACGCACTGACACTCCCCCCGGTGGTGCCCTGTGACAGTGTTCAGAAACAGGTGCTGACAAGATGCTAAAGCTAATCATTTAATTTATAATACATGCTGCTCTGCCAAGAGGTTACATCTTGGGAGCAAGTAGGCTGGACCCATATGTTTCTTCAGGAAAGCTACCATTATTAATTATGCATGTGATCAAACGTTCACCAAAGCCTGGAACAGGATAAGTGGCTAGAAGATAAATGGAGGTATGTGTGGATGGATGGATGGATGGATAGATGAACATATGTGTGGATGGATGGATGGATAGTCATACTTCAATTTCTTACAAACATATTCATTATGTCCATTAAGAAATCAGACTATTTGCTTAATCAAAGAAACTGGGTGACACGTTGGATGACAGTGTTCAAGGTTGTGTGTTTGACTGGGAGATGTTTGCCACCAGGATCTAAAGAAATATTCAGCAAGCAGCATTTAGGGGTCTGTTATTAAGGTATTTATCCAACACGAGTCACTTATAGCAAGTGCGGCCGATGCCTGTGGGGTTTTCTCAGACTGCCCCCATGAGGCCAGCTAGGGTACGTCTGCCAAATGCACACCCTGGTGGCTCTCAGCGGTACTGTGGCACTGCGATTGGCACTTGTATGTTATCTGTAGCTTTGCAGGCCTCTCCGAAAGCCTGCTTTAGTTTCTGCTGAACAAATTATGCACGACAATTTGAGCTTTTTTTTTTTTTAGCAGGCTCATTACACACTCTCCTTTGAAAGTGATATACTTCAGTCACAAAACCCAGTTTTACCTTGACCATGAACTCATCAAACTTTATTCCTTCAGGGCCATGTGTTTACAGATGATTTTTGCCCATATTTCCTTTAGTAATTTGGAAATATAATTGTGGAATTATATTTAACCATCACAGCTCATAGTACGGCGTGTCGAGACAGGAGCCCTTTCTTATGGGAGAGGCATTGGGGGGTGAAAGCATAATTACTGGGTCAAATTAGCAGCTACACAGGCCAGTGGAGCGAGGGGAATGGAACGAAATAAAAAGCAGCACGCGCATGATGTTAGCTCTGGACTGCTTTGAGTTTGCTACCCCTAGAGGGTCACAACGTGGTCTGGTTTCTGTTTGCTCTTAGCCTTCAGTGGTATGAGCGAAGAAATTACTCCAGCACTGTGTCATCTCGCCCTGGTGTTTGGGGTGTAAATCAGCCCGTAAAGAGAACATCTACAACATCCAAGGACAGCGTCCATGAAGAGAAGATTGGAAATCTCAAATGGAATTAACTTTTCAGCCTCTAGAGTTGTTAACCAGATATCGACAGGTGTTCATTTACACATAATCAGAGTAGTACAGTTCAAATAAAACAGTTTGTTGTTTTTCGTATACTGAGCTGCTCAGTTCACTGGAGTCAGATGACATTTAGAAGATGTTTTCTTGTTTTTTCTTGTGCCTCCTAATGATTCCTAATGATTTTTTTTCCCTTTTTTCTAAAAGTAAAAGCTGATGATTGGAGACTTTTTTTTTATCCTTCCTCCCCGCAGTGATCTTCTGGAGAGAATAATGATGTTTCCGGGCTGTTGTTTTATTTCCTATGATCTCACTGGCCTCCTGCTCCGAGAGGAGAAGTGTGCAGTTATAATGCGATAAGTCCACTCCACGCTGCCGCTGCTGCATGGACGTTAATCTCCCCGAGCGTTGATGCAGCTGGAGGTCGCATGTCGCGCCTACATGTGAGCCGTCGCATGTGGCGCTGGGTGGCGTCAGCCTTTCCACAGAACCGTGCTCTCTCTCTTCCGCTCCCCCACTCAGCTCCGATGCACTGTGTATTTCTGATCTAGTGTTTCACTAGACCCCCTTGGAAGTTCATGTTTTTGCTCTCACCCAGCTGCCTGCCAATCAAGAACACTGAATACCTGGGTCAGCCGTGTTGGTAGCTGGGAGGGAGCAAAAAAGTGGACTGTCTGAGGGTCCCCAAGGACTGGGTTGCAAAACACTAATCAAATGGAAGCCTTAAAATCCTGGATCCTCCTTGTTTGCCATGATCGCATTACAGTGGTGAGCGATGCCCTGAATTACAATGGGGATGGCTCCCTGGCGTTTGTGCCAAACCCTCCCCTGCCTGACATTACCCTGTTCAACCCCACTAAAGGTTCTCTGGCCCTGTAGGGGTGGGGGGGGCATGCTGCTTGATTAAAGGAGCCGTCACACAACTGAACACGGGTCCAGGAGTGACCTAGCATGTTTAAAAACAATGAGGTCAGCTCATTCCCCAGGCTGGCCCGTTTCCTCTGGGATCCCTGTCTTCACACGATGTGTCACTCTAAACCACAGACTGCTGCAAAATATGAACTTGTGGCTCGTGCGGCGCGTGACGCCTTCTCAACTCTGCCGAGACCTCGCGCGTAATCCGCTTTCGAGGATTCCGTTCCTTAACGTTTCCTGTTTCTCATTCTTCCGCCGCTCTGAAATTCTGAATATATGAGATTCATGGGTAATACACGCACCAGAGATCACTGTGCCTTGAGAATGTCGGAAATGTTGTTGTTTTTGCTGGTCTTTTTGATCTTATTATGCAATGCCGGTTGTTCATGCCAAATCTATGGCATTCTGCAGTGAAGCAGAATTAGTAAAATGTGTGTGTTTTAAGTTCTGGACTTATGTGGGCCATCTGGAATGGTGTGTGCAGCACTCCCAGAAAATAATGCGAACTCTGTCTTCTTTCTGTGCCTTATTCCTGCAGCGTGTCCAGTTGCTCACAGATGGTCACACATTATTCATTGTTGGCGCAGTGTAGACTCCTGGCCACTGGGGGGCACAGCGATAAGGGGGATGTCTTCTCGTGATGCTTGTGTTTCTACCTTTTTGTGTGTTATTACAAACTCATGGCCGGACCGAAAATCGTTTTGATTTCAAGTATTTTCTCCTGTGATCTTGTTTTTATTCAGGCCAGAAAACTGACTTTCTTATCATATTTTGCGATACAATACAATGAATATTAAAATTCACTTCTTCATCATATATTGTAACACAAAAATTAAGACTGTGGCTCTGTAGGATGATGACATATGATGAGATCATGATTTTGTTTTTAATTAGATATAGTTTCAAAAAGGATATCAGCCAAATCCCAGAGAGACAGAGTGACTTAACAGATTTAGGCCATGGGATGGGAGTCTGGACCTTGACCTCCCAGATACATACAAATTGTACAGAAGACCTGGGGACCAAGGGCGACGTCTGCTGGTAAGCAGGGCAGTCTGTCCTTTTGCACGGAGGGGGGGTATGCAAACATTCCCCTGGTGCTGATTGTGATCGCTGGCACACAGCAGGGGGGCTGCCATCCAAGTCTGAAAATTAGGCAGATAAAAATGCGACGTGAATGAAATCAGTCATCTAACGATCGCAATTCATTAGTTGCGATGTCTCAGGTAGAAGGTCCCTATTCCAGTCATACTTGCAACTAGCTGTTGGAGTCCAAAATGTTTCTGCTAAAGCCATATATACTAAAACTGACGGTTCACAGCCCCAGCCTTGAAAAATGCTATCCTGAGAAGGAGAGCCATGTTTTACATGAGAGGAGCAATAGGATGGTAATTCAGGACTGTAAGACAGCCCTACTTCAGATGACCCCTTAGCCATTAAATCTCCATCAGGCAGAAATAAAGTATAAACTCTGGATGGTATCCAAATAATAATGAATCTTCGGGTTGCAAAGCCAGGACACATAACAGGACCTTCTTAATTCCTTTGGCAGTCCGTGCTATGCAACAATTTGACAAGCCGGCGTATCAAAAATTCCAAGTCTTGTCACCCATTCCCACATAAATAATAAAATCATACTCACATAGCAGGAATTTCCTAGTGCTGAGAGATCTGTTTATCTGCATACATTCTTTAGACCGCATACGGGGGATGGGTTCAACCAGCTGTCACCTATGACAGGAACAGATAAAGGCGTCTAGCTGAGAATGGTGTGAGGGTTATTGTGGAGTTTTCCATGTGGATGACTGAGAAGTGATAGCAAGAGAACCAAGTAGGAAACACACGTCTGTGGGTAAATGGTGGTCTAGCAGAAGCAAGTCTTTGACTGTACAATCAGCATAAATAGATGGTAAACCAAGCATTTTTTTCTCAACCTCAGACATCACTACCATTGCATTTTCATAGGTTAACCTGTGGTCTTGTATATAACTGACCACAAACCACGTTCCCCAGTTTAAAAAAAAAGTCTAATGCCCACAACTACCACAGGAAGACCAAATATCAGCCTTAACTAAACATTCCTACTTCCCTAGCAGCATTTAAGATCATTATGTATGGACAATTCTTATTTCCTTCACGCAGCCTAAGTTGATTACACGGATACGGATGACTTTTCTAGTAGGACAGGAATAGTGGGGATGTTGCTGGAGACGCCTTAAAGTTCCTTCTAAATACATGGAAAACAGACTGAAGTTAATAATTTAGATGTTTGAATAATTTCTTTCATTTCACTGCAGGGGAAAAGATTTGTGGACAAACAAGCATAAACTTATGTCCAGGAAACATACGGGAACGCCTCCCTCTGCAAAGGCGGGCACACATATCCGTCATCAGTTGCTTAACACCATGGAAAATAGCAAGGAGAGCATATTTGAGATTGAGCCAAAAGTACTCTGTGTGTCCTGCTGCGCCACCCAGTTCCTCTCAGTGTCGCTTCCAGGTGACATTGGGAGAGGGCGTCCAATGGATGACGAACATAAGATCTGGGTGTGGCTGATTGTGAGGCTCCAGTGTGAGGCCACAGTTGTGCAGGAGAATATCAATCTGATGCCGGGGGGGATTTTGGGGGCGGTACCACACAAATTCCTACTGCAGAGCCCTCCCTGCGTAAACCCTGCATGAACGTGCTATCGCCCCAATGAATGAAACTCTTTCACTGTGAAATGCGTTTATCCCCCAGCATCCAGCGTCTGATGATCCACGCCAAGGAAAAGTGGAAGAGAGGTTCAGGAAGAGAGATTACAGGATTACTGTTCAGCCCTCACACTTGGCTTGGCAATTCATGATGTGTACAAAACTATTAAAGAATGAGAACCAAACTTCACGGTTTAATATAATAACAGTAGTGATAATTGCATCTATAATTGCCAGGAGACAGCTTTATGTAACTGGCTCAAATGCTTTCTCAATAGTTTCTTGCAAAATGACGGGAAATGCCACAAGTGTGGAATCTCATGGTTCTGAGAAAAGAGTCTACTGCATCTCCGTGGTTCATTTTGTATTATTTTTTGAGAACAGCACTATACACATGCCTAAGTAAAAAAACTAAAATACCAAGCAAAATGCCATTGGGGAAAAATGCAAATACTGTACAATAACATTAAATTATACTAAGTTAATTGGTCCCAGTGATTATTTTCACAGTTTTACTAAGAGGTAGCTTTTAAGAGGAAATTGCTATAGGTAATTAACACTCATATCACAAGTAAATATTAAAACAAGTTTATTTGTGCTTGTTTTCCTACTGTGGGGGTTCAGTGTACTTTGCATCCCCCTACATTTTCCAATAAGGCATATTATCAATAATAAGATTTAAAATAAGATTAATTAGAAAACCTAGGATTAGAAACTAGAAAACGGTAAGAGGAACACATATTAAACATCAATATTAAAACAGAGAAAACTTGTTTTTAACAAGTTGTTTGGCAGAATCAACAGAAATACATACAGTACAATAGATGGCAATACTGAGATCAGATTTAATTTAATTTTGTTTGGATGTGTCTAAAATTATTTTGTAACACATAATGGAATAATTTGCAATAATTATTGAACATTTTATTTGTTTCTTTCATATATAGACACAATAATCTGCAATGAATGTTTGTCAGCAAACATATGGGGATTCTCCTGTCTGTGGTAGCTAATCCTCTCTATGGTCCAACAGAAGGCTGTTGCCGGGGATAGACACTTTGGTGGTGCATTCGCTTTGTGTTTGATCCGCCAGTGTCCAAGTTGCGGTTCCTCACATCTATTTTGGGGAAAGGTCCAGGCCGAGCTATACGTTCTCCATTGTGTGTCAAAAAAATCACATTACAGCAAAACGTATTCTGTGGATCACACACTGCAACAGGGGCTTGAAGGAATTTTGGTTGTGCCAGCATTTTCCGTGTGATGTTATTTAAAAAGAGACACACACACACATAAATATATTGCTCTTTTCCTGTCCCAGTGGTCAGTGTGAAATGTGAAACTGAATTGATGTGTCTATTCAGTCAGGCCCATAGCCAAAATTGCATATTGAGGGGGGTGCGACAAATTTTGTGGAAGGGTAAAACTCGTCATTTTCCTACCTGGCTATGTAAATTTTGGGGGGTGTGAAACCTGTAATTCTACTCCGTGGCTACGTGCTGGTGGGAAGCTGGAAAGCTTGTAACCTGCATGTTTACCGAGGTCTTTAGTATGATCAGGCTTGCAGAGACATCTTCTGCAAAGATGAAGCTAATGAGGACAGTTTGGGCGACACATCTGAGGCTGTTTGATGCCTTGCCAGGGCAGCAGGGCTCCAGGTTTTCAGCTCCAGTTTCCCATCCATGATTTAGCATCTGCAGCATCTTCAGTGCGGTCGCTGTGATCTTCGACAATACAAACCCCGGCAGAAACCCCTCCCTCAAATGCTGACATCTCAGCGGACCACCGGACGGCTCGACCGTGGCCAGCTCCCCCACTGGCTTGATGTTCTCAGAGACCGCAGACGAACTCTTGGCAAGAGGAGGCAGGGATTTCAAACTGCACAGAGATGAATGAGATGCACGTCAGGCGGCGCAAATGAATCGTAGCTGTGCTCTCGGTGTGCAGGATTAAAATGAAGTTTAATGTTCTTTGAGATTTTAAAATAAATATGCAGAGGAACCATCTGCTTCCAGCATGGGGACCTTCATTTCCCAGCACTTTTGTCAGCTGATTGAAGACTCATGTGCTGCTTGAGAAACAGAAAATGATGCAATGCAAAAATTCTAAATATCCTTGTAGCACATGGCTATCTGTGCTATATTCTCAGCTCCATTTCCATGCAGGAACACTGTCCTGGGTTAGTATTCAACACAGACGCATAAATGCAAGGGGGAGGTGGGGGGGGAGTGAGGTCTCCACCCATTTAAGGGGGTCCAGGGGGTTGTATTCACTGGTTTTGATTACTGTGGTGCTTACATCCCCAATTCACCCCATAATGCACACCCAGGCACAAATGTGCAGGTCCTCCTTTATTTAGTGCAACATAAGCAATGGGGAAGTGGGGGTGTGTAGGGGGGGAGAAGAAACAATATACATTTCACAATTTAACACATATAAGTTTAAAAAGGTTATTCCAAGACTGAAGATAAATGAGACACAGGGGTTTTGCCGAGTTAATAAGCATTTCTGTGGTAACAGAACAGCTTCAGAATTCTGCTTTCAGAAGGATACGTTCCTTAAGCTTCACTAAGCAGACACCTTTTGAAGTTTAGTGACTGGGTGAAAGGCTATTTTTACCAAAATTCCCATGTTCTCACACTGCATCACCACACACGCAATCCTGCCCTTTAATATTTTTGGATCTAGTGAAGAAGCAGGCAAGGTATAGGTGGGTTTTCCTGTGACCCCCAAGCACTGATGCTATAGTACTGAGCCACACTTTAAAACAGTAGGTCTGGGTAAATAGACATTTAAGAAAAAAGCTAATAAGTATGTTATTTTTCCTCAGCCCAAGCTTAAGAACATGTCAGTTAAGAATGTCAAGGAAAATATCTTCATATGTATAAAACATATTGTGCACCCTTTGATTTTGACCAAGTACAAAATGCATATTGTTCCTCTTGAAGAGGGGCCTAATGACTTGCAGGTGATGTACATGAGCGTGTAGTTATTGCTAGTCTCAGACAGATGAGCCCATCCAGGGCGAACCTCATTCCAGTCTGAAGCCTGGGAGCCTGGCCTTTGGAGTAAGATTAAACAAAAGCGGGGTTCACCGTCATTTGTGCTTCAGTGAAATTTCAGGAACGCCTCAGCGTGTAAAATCAGTATCTTATGGACACTGAAGGCCCAAAGAGCAAATTGGAGGGACTTGAAAAGCTGAATTTACAATGCAAATACGTGATCAGCGAGCAGTTGGAACGGGGCTTATGCCATTACCTCATCTCGCTTTGCCAAGCTACATTTTTTTCCTGTTGCATTCCTAATTCCGTACTAATTACTTCCCCAAGATCACAAATGCACACTATAATTTTTTTTAACAACATCATTGCAAACAACTCAGCTTTATTACACACAAAAACCCATCAAATTAAGCCTAGAAAAAAGCAAAGTTTATCATGATAATCGTAATTAATTTTGTACCTTCTTTAATCTTCTCTTGTAATGGCATGCCATAACGAATATTTTGTTTTCTTCTAGGTTTTCCTAGTGCCTGTTAAATGCTATCTGGTGGATCTTTAGCAGTTTAAATACACCCACAACCAAACCCATAAACCAAAAAACAAAGGCATTAAACTGCAGCCCTTAGGTCATCCATTACCAATAATAGCAGCCTCACAGGATGTGGGAGATGTCCAAGGGCGGCCATGTTGGTGCCATTCCAATAAAGCGGTGTGGACACGTCGGTTTTCCTGCGCAGATGCTGTTTGTGCTCATGTGGGGGGAATGCTGGAGATCTGATTAGCTGACGAGACAAATGGATGCAACTGTGGCCCCCATGGGAGTTAAGAGTCTGGAGGTCGAAGCCGTTGAGTGAGGGATGGGGGGGGAGGGGTTGACACACAGGCTGGGAGAAGACTCTAAATCATAATTAAGGTACAGAATGATGGAGGGTAAGATGACACAGCACATATATCCTGGGCGTGGCATGTTAGTCAATCACAGGCCGCCTTGGGGGAGCCAATGATTCAGAATGCATGACTACAGAGAAATACGAAACAAATGTCGGTTGCCTTTGGGAAGCTGTTGGTGTTTCATTATGCCCCAGATTCCCTCTCTGATTTAAAGCATCCTGAACACACAAACATCTGAGACACAGATCAGACCATGGGATGATTACTTCATAAGTTTGCACCTTTTCCTGAGCTGTGCGGACACACCTCATAACCACAGATTTTATTGTATTAGTATGCATATGTCACAGCTATTAATCAAATGTTTGAGACAATAAGCTCTGTGTTTTTGTAAGTGATGTTTGCACTGACACTGACTGTTTGCTGCTTTTTTCGGCTGAAACAAATCATTGTTTTAAATTGTCTCCCATTTTGTTTGGTACTTACAACAGACGAGTATTGCCATTTTGTTTGGTACTTACAGCAGACAAGTATTGCCATTTTGTTTGGTACTTACAGCAGACGAGTATTGCTGTGTTCCTGTCAGTTTAAAGTGTCAGTTCTGCTACTAAGCAGTCGGTTACTTGAAAAATCAGTGTCAGGATAGTCAGATGAAATCCTGTCCACAGTTCTATGCTGCGTGGGATAGGACAGGTCAAACTGGCATTTAGCCTAGCCCTACAAAACACAGACTAGAGGAAGCTGTATCAGACCACAGTAGGGTGACCACCTAATCCATGTCAGAAGGGACACTATGAGCTACTTCAGGTTTTACAAACTACTTTAAAACTGAATGGCTCCTGTTTTTGGCTAAACAGTTCAGTTCTTTGACTGGTTTATTTGATTAAAAGACTCACCCAGCTGTTTTGCATTAACATTTGTGACACATGCAAGATTATGGGAGACTGACCATTCAGCACACAGCAAGAACGCGGCGCTTAAGTGAAATCCAGGTCCTTTTATTTGAAATGGTTGAAATGGTAGTTTACAAACACTGTCCTTGCTTATAGTATCCCTCCCCATAGGGATTAGGTGGTCAACCTTCACCATTCATATTATTCGTATTCATATTATTATTTTATACAACAAGTCTGGGCACGGCTTACTACAACTGTAACTTTCTAGATAATGGATGCTATCTTATGTGACACTCTATGTAACTCTTCACTAATGTCATTCCTGAGCACAAACGCTCAGAAAAACGTACTTCATGGTGAATTCCATGCAGCTGAGTCAGTTCCATTGACCATGTTGTAGTTGTCGTTCCCCCCTGAAGGTGTTGTGCGTAGTAGTTTTCTCCTGCTGAACAAACTGCATAAGAGATAATTAACTTCAGTCTCACTTCAGCTGCTGCCCATAGGGAGTGAGAGTCTTACAGCCCTAAAAACACCATCAACTGATACAGCTTTGCAAAGAGGAGAAGGCAACCATCTGAGAGGCCTAACTGGGACTCTACTTGTTCTCCCGTAGTAGAATTTGGTCTGCTTACTGTATATTGATTGCTGTAGTTTACTACTTGTAATTAATGTGGTTTATTACATGTGATTAGTGAACCTCATCTCCCTGCTTCACTAATGAGTGGTTTTGTCACACACTTAGCTTTTTGATCACTCCGGATTATGCTCCCAGTTAGTAATCCCAATTAATGTCACCATGCCTGTCCTTCGCAAGTCGGTCTCTGAATAAACATTACTTGTTCTGGATGTTGAGGATGCAGGCAAAGTTTGCACACCGTTTACACAGTCATATGTGAATGCTTTTCTCCTTTTCTTATCTGTCTTGTGAGTATGCTATGAAAATGTGTAATAAAGTCCCACAAGACAGCGAATATCCCCCTCTGTTGTAATACAGCAGGAGACACTGGCAGTCTAGGCCGGATAAGAATGTCTGACTTATGGGCAACTCATACTTATGGACGGACTTCCATAAATCTTATTACATTAAAAATTCAGGGTAAATACAATGGCTCGTAATAACGGTTGTGACCCTCGTGAAAACATTGCGCAGCTTCAGCGATTCATTCGCTTGAGGTACAGTACAATATTGCATGTAGTTATTTTTATTGTTACTATATAACAACAAGAAGAAGAAGAACAGTATAATAATAATAATTATTGTTGTTGTTTTTCTGACTTACCTAGAAATTCGACTTAAAGACAGACTTAGGGAACGGATCTCGTTCATAACCTCCTGTACTTTATGAATTGAATTATTCCTCATACCCTTTACAAGCAGTTGGCAATTTCCTCTCAGTCTGTGCAAGGTCTGTGCACTGGGCATAGCTTCGAGGTTCATTCACGTTTCCAAAGTAGACGAGACAAATGCAGTGGTACCTCAGAACTCGAAATTAATCCGTTCAGAACTCCGGATCGA
>JAODJW010000127.1:25278149-25295297 GCA_026777045.1 Hyperopisus bebe | reverse complement strand
ATAGAATTAAGGCAGTTCTGAAGGCGAAAGGGGGTCAAACACCGTATTAGTATGGTGTTCCTAATAATCCTTTAGGTAAGTGTATATACTAGTCACTTACAATATTCTGTCTGTACACCTTTTCAGAAAAGTAGAATTTTAAATAAGACATCTTGCTATGTTTCCAGTACCATTTGTGAGCTCTGATGATTCTTTAATGGGTCACTTAAGAGATATCAAAGAGGCCGTACCTTAATGGTATTTTCAGATAAAAAGAAGGCACTTTTATATTTATTTTCTAATAGACCAAGTTAGATAACGCTTGGTCCAAAATAAAAAGGCTAGGATTCTACTAAATTGCACATGCGTCATTAATATGTTATAATAGTTACAAGCTTGTGTTCTCAACCTACCGCCACAATCTTCTAGGCCTCACTAAGACTAACTATCAGAACATTCTTACTGCAAACATTTACAAACGTGAATAAGAGGAAAGGGACTGAAGGTGAAACGATAGTCCAGATATTTGATCATTTGATCTGATAAAATTTGATCTAGTGTTCACTAACAGAACATAAAGACTATGCATATTTACTCCAGATCCATGTGGTTTTCATCAGGTTTCAAATAGGTTGCTAGACAAGAAGGATACAAAACCAGGTTTTTAGGAGGAGGAAAATGCCATGCATTTGAAATTTTGAATTTCGAAAGTTCCTCCAAACAATGTGATGGGAATTGTAAGTGTTAAGTTTTCTAGATATTTTCCCCAGTCCACGAAGATATAAATGTGTTTAAAATTAACAATACATTTGAAATTCACCGTTAAAACTAAACATTGAAATGTGAGCAGGAGTACTTCACACACATTTTCCATGCATTTTATACTTTTATAATATCATGTACATGTTGACATTTTAATGGCAAAAGCATTCTAGATGGAAACTACATGGCAGAATTGTTCTGCTGCACCCCAAACAAGTGTCTTTAGATGATGGTTAAGTTGAAGTCAGGCTCGGTGCCGCAAAATCAGGGTAAAGGTCCTGGAAAATCACCTGGAACCAGAATTATTATTTTTATTTCTTTATTTATTTTGCAAGAAGCTGAATTCTCGCCTGTGCTTGCTAGTTCAACAGAAATATGCAGCCTTCATATTCACACATTTCTGATGTAGTGAAAAGCCAGAATTCATATGAAGGTATACCTGTTTTGTTCTGGTGTAAACTGGGCCGCAGTTTATTTTTCTTTTGGCTTTTTTTTAGTAAGATCTAAAATCAAAATAATCATGATGGCGATCTTATCTATGCCCCAGAGATTTTTTTAATTCCTGAAACGTTCCCCCCCCCCCCCCCAAATTTTGACCTGAGACAAAACAAACTTACTGCTGATGATCCTTCCCTTTTACGGTAACGCTTTGGGAAGTTTATCAGCCAACAATATCATTTTTAAAGTGTCGCTGGAAGGTTTGCCATGCTATATTTCTATTGTTCTTTTCTATTATACACTACGTGGCACGTCTGAAAGTGTTACGCTGATGAAGAAGTTGTCTGGGGTATCGGAAACGTAGCCTAGAAGGATGACCTGAAAGTCAGATTGTTAATCTCTTATACATCTTTCTGTTATTTTGCTTTGTGCGTAGCCTATGCCTCCTTCCCTGACAAAGGTGATAATCGCTGGTTAGTCAGGTGCCGACATTGGGTTACTAGTGTGATATTGTCGATCACTTATATCGCCATATTCCACAGACCAAGTTATAGTCTGACGTCACGATGGCACTGCAGTGGCCTCCAACTGTGACCAAATCACCTACAAGCTGCCTATTTTGTAAATAAAAAGAAGATATCGACTTATCCTTTTGCGATTTTTTCCTTATTGTGATGCACTGTAACTTATAATGCTATATTCAAACATGTCTTGAGTGAATTTAAAAGAAGAGGTTGGTTTTTGCAAGAGCAAACCAGGTATTTGTTACATGAGTAGTATTTCACTAGATGACTAACTTTTTCTTGAGTGACATTTTGGTGTGGAATCTGTACTTTTACTCAAGTATGAAAATTGAGTACTTTTTCCACCACTGAATATGGGTGTGGGACTCCCACTGCAGCTGGTCAAAGACATTTACTCCTGTTCTGTGCTTCGTGGAAAGAATCAGGGTGACCTGGGCAAATTGCCAGGGGCTGCCACCCCCATGACATGTTGTAACATATTTTGGTCTTATTTAGGGAAACCCCCAATACATATTTGGGGCCAAAACACTCTGCTCTTCCTCTCCCCCAAAAATAAAAATACTTCCTGCCCGGTTTAGATGTAATCAAAACATAGCCCTATACCTCCACTGACTATTTGGTTAAAAATAGAGCCAATCTGTCTTCTCACAGAGAAGTTTCAGCTGTTTGTCCTCTTTTAACTCATATATTCATAAATGGACCTAAAACAATGTGAATTATGGCCTGTTGCCCCAGCGGTGTCATGTTCTGTCTGAGCGAGTGAGATGAAACACTAAGGACACATAGGCTCTTTATATTTTCCACAGTTTGTGGATCTGTGGGTTAAAGCTTTGTACCTCTAATCAGAAGCTAATTGCCAGTCCCATGGCAGGTACAGTAATCCCACCCTTGGGTCCCTAACCCCAGCTGCTTCAGTGGTAGGAGATGCTGACTAACTTGCTCGCACCTGTATATGGGTCCATGTCTGTCATAAAACAGGTAAAAAGACAATTTTCCAAGAGGGATGGATCAAGTATCACTATTCGATTCACCCTTCTGCCAGCCAAAGCTGCAAGGCATGCTGGGAGCTACACTCGATGACCAATCGGAGAATGGATTTTGAAGTTAGTGGACACTGATATTTGTTAGAATACTGCTGTTAAAGTGGTGCAGGCGCTCAGAGGCCTTAACTTCTGGAGTTGTGGGTTCAGTCTTGACCACAGCTTAGCGTGTGCAGAATCTGCACGCTTTCCCTGGGTCTGTGTCTGTTTACCCTGCGGGCTCTGGCTTCCCCCCACAATCCATATGCTCTAGGATTTGTCCTCTACTTCCTAGGATTGGCCCCAAGCTCACTCTGGCCCTGCACAGGATATGCAATGGATAAATTAGTGGACAGGTAACCCCCCCTAGCAACCTAACCCACTGGTGGCTTGCATGCACGCAAACCATTCATTAAAAAAGTCACCAACCAGAAAGCAGATCCCCTGCTCTCCACAGAGATACACCTGTACCCTAACAGGTTTAATTCCAATTTCTGAGTCAGACTTCATCAGCTCCTACCCCTCAACCCTTCCCCAGGGCTTCCTGAGAAAGTAGGGCATGATATTGTCCCCCCCAATAAACCCCCCTCTCTGGACTTCTTCAAAAGATGGTCTGTGTACGATAACCTCCCAGCCAAGATCACGCTGGGCTTCCACAAATCTCACCAGTCTGCAGGACCTTGGAATGAGCAAACCCAACCATAACTGGTATGCCCAGGGTCCGGCTGCATTTTCCTTTTGTGTTACCTGCTGCGCTAATGTCGCTAACTCACGTTTTTTCAGGCCACTACCTGCTCGTTTTCTTGGTAGTAAATCAGCTGTGATGTAACACCGTTTGCATGAAATAAAACCTCCACCGACTGAGTTCCTCATGCTGATGAATCAGACCAATCGTAGCATGTAAGGCTGTTTCTAAAGCCCATGTTTTCCAGAGCTGCTATCATCTTAAATGCTATCATTTTGCCCCAGTGTTGCTATATCAGTTACAGGGAGTAAAGTGCCTCTTGTATTTTGCTATAACCCTTGCTCTGCACTGTTTGACAAGTTCAGGGCTTATTGGAGGTCAGAGGCATCTGAGGATTGAAGTGTGACTCGGGCTTACTTGGTAAGTCGTTACCACGTGGAATTCTGGGAGATTGCATTGCAAATTACAAATATTCCTGATTCCCGTGAGCTTTTAAAAGGGCAGGGTACAGTGTCAAACACCTGAGGCCTAAATCTGTCCTTCTGCTCCAATTCACATAACTGTTGGTTATGACTTTTAAATTTGAAAACAACAGGAAAACTATTCCACAACTTTTAAGCGCCCCGCCAGCTTAGCCATTTAGCACTGACAGTAAGGAAAGTTATAAACATATGCTACAAATACGAGTGTGACAAAACTAATTCCATAGGATATTTATAGGACAAGAAATGCTGAGAGTTTCTTGGACAGCGAGATACTTTATTCTGAGTCAGTGCTAGTTCTCTGTTAAGGAAACTGTTTCCTTTCTCAAATATTGCCAAACTTCTACAACTTAGGTCATGGCAAGACTGACTGTGAACTGTGCTGTGTTGGACTGCCACTGGTCCTCGGCCGGACCTTGGGGTGTCCCCTGTGCCCTGAGTCATGGAACTATACAAAATCAGGGAGCATCCTATGATTGGCTTATCAAAAACATGCTGAATATGTAAAGTGAATCAGTGGGGATTCCGGCATCTGGCTGCTCTTTATGGTCTGATTGTGAATGTATTTTGCCCATGGCATGAATTACAAGTCTTAATAAACTTGCAGGATCATTTTTACTTTTGAGACTCTAAAAAAATGTTGAAACTGCGGTGAGTGTAACAGATACGTGCTGTGCATTCACAAGCGCGGCAACCTCACAGTGCCCACATACCAACATTTAATTTGGTAAAGAAACAGAAACAGGCGATCCGGTTATTGATGTAACACAACACTGGCTCTGAAACTGCGGTACAGTGCTAACTGTGTGCTACAGACAATAATGTTTCTTCTTTGAAAGACTAAGAAATTGCGCATGAGAAAGCAGGCAGCTCCGCTTCGCATTCTATAACTGTTACATCGGCCAAGGTTACTGTCACAGATTTACGTTTGTGTCCTTAAATGTCCCAGGGCTTTTTTTCTTAAAAATATATATATATATATATATATATATATCCCCGTAAAACTGATGTAAGAGGAAAGAAGCTGTATTGTAAACTTGAAAATGTGAAAATGTCATTTGAAGAGAAACAGTAATTTCCTGCTTTATGTTCCCTTGTTCGCGTTTAGCTTTCACTCGACATTAAACAGTGGTCTGGCCAGCTTAATGTTAAAATGTTTGCTTCCAAACGGGCATCGTGGCTTTGTTGCCCGGTAGGCAGTGGTCTCCCATTTCCATTCCAGCACAGCTGGACACACTGGTGACTGGAAACTTCCACGTTTCTTTAAATCGCAGGTGTCACGAGTTTGTTTATATACTTTTATTTTTAACAACTGGCAAAATTCAAAAATATTTTAAAGGAATGCAGCCAAACTGTCATGGGAATGATTTCAAGTGACAAAACCAAGTAAAATATTTTTTGTGAGATCTTGGTCATTATCTAAAATAAAACATTAAAGGTTTATACTAGGAAAAAGAATTATGGAACCGCATATATTTTGACAACGATATGAATTTTTGTGAAAATGGCCTACAGAGCGATTTCTTTTTTAAAGCGGGTGTGTGAAAGAAACATCAAGGATGGAAAGTGTTTCAGATTTATTTTAGAAATAAAATGTGATGTGCCATTTTGTGATGAGTAAGTATTTTTCTCAGTTGTGTCACACGGTCTGTTTAGTTTCTGAAAGCAGTTGAGTTTTTTTTTCTTGAACAGTAGGCCTACATACATATGTGTTTCCTAACGAGCATGAATAATGTTTCAGTACTGTACGTTTCTGAGAAGAAGAAATCTCCAGAAGCATTGGAGTTTATCTATACGTACATCTGAACACTTTGATGTGCCTCTGTGAATAAGTGCAATAAAGATCAAGTATTTGGGCGTTGGAGGCGCTGAGCTATTTAAAGTGGCATTCATATGGGAAAAAAGGAGAGAAAAAACAAAGGTAATAAGGGGGGGCTGCATCTGCCACTCGGGCTGAGCGCTCGCTTTGCTGGGCAGCGACAAACTTTCGTCCCTCCCCTCGTTTCTCTTTTGCCAATTTGAAGCGATCCCAGTCTGGCCGGTATTAGTACAATAATAGTGTCGCTCTAAGTCAAACAGCTAACTTTGGTTTGGAATTTCAGAACTCGACACAACTTGGAACACTAGGTAAGAACAAATAAAGTCTTTGTCTATGTGTTTCTAACTTTTTTTTTTGTTACGATGCCTCCCCAAGCAAGTGCATGGTGCTTAGGACATTTTATGCAGGGGAAAACTGTATTTTATGCATGCGCAAACTTTAATATAGTCCGTTTCAATTCCACTTTTTTTTTCTGGTAGGTGGTCAGATGAAAAGTAACCGGTGTAGCGCACAGTAGTCCGATCACAATATTTATTGATTTTTTTCCGCTTTTAGAAAGTGGTTTTGATTTTGCGAATTATATTCTACGGTTTGGAATGTTCAATAGTGCATATACTAGTTTTGCTTGCAGTTACTGTACCAGTAACTGTACTTTTAGATTTACTGACAAGTTGTACGTACCTTTCCTTTCCCAAAAAGCTTACAAAACCTACTTCAAACCAAGTTCGTGTTGCTTAAGGCTGGGAAGGTGAATGAAACTCTAAAGTTAATGTGACATAGATGTGCGTCCATTATAAAAGAGTGGATGGGTTATGCAGTGGTAACGTTTAACTGTCAGCGGTAGCCTAAATCGAAAATTCTTAGGGAAAATTAGAAAGCAGACATAAAATTCTTAACTGCAATATGACTATAATTCAATTAGATTTCTCACTGTTTTGTTTCAGAATGAATAATTTAATATAGAAAAAAAGTTCAGTTATATTTACTGTCGTTTATTTATAGAACGAAATGGAGGTTTGTAGGTTTGTTAAATTAGGTCTGCTAATCGTGTAAACCAGAGGTGCACACAAAAATCCTTCACATAGGTGCACCGAATCTATGGGTGTTTTTGAGACTTTAGTTATTCTTCGCGTTAACAAAGTAAACAATGTCGTGAGGTTCCAGGATGGGCTCCGGACCCCCGCGACCCTGCAAGCTGGTATGGAAAATGGATGGAATGATGGAAAAAAGCTAGGCCGCCCAATGTCACCAACGCTAGTCGGGGCGGGTGTAGTGGGTTCAATCAGGTTATGTCGCGTAAGTGCCTTGATGAGGAAATACGGTAACACGTTTAAAACACAGTTAGGGAGGATACACTGATTACCTCTCACTTGCTTTATCTTTTAACAAATTTTACTTAAAGTTCAGCATAAAGTTCTTTACAGATTACTAGGTTTGCGGCCATAAAACAATTTTAATCTGACTTCGCTCGTGCATTTTGAATAGGATAAGGGCTGTAAATACCGCGAATCTCGTAAAGACAAAAATCCGCGGACCGAGTCTCTATAGGAGCAGGTGGGACGGGGGGCTTTACACCGTATATGTTTTCGATTAGTCTCTTTAAATCTTTAAATAGGGGGGCGGGGACACCTTGATGCAGAAACACGTTTCTTGCATATGCAAATTGATGACACCTCTTTGTGGGAGCTATTTGGTGAAATTGCCCGTAAGCGCGTACTGATAAGAGAGTCTTTCGTTTTCCAATGCAACAGAAGGACGTCTTCCATACATATTGTGCAGGCTGGGAAGTTTCTGTCCTGATTCTGTAATTGTTCGGCAAGCATTGTCTTCTGTTAGTACGACAAACGATGGGTAAACAAGGACAGTTCTTAGTACCTCATTTGTTAAACGGAAAATTAGACATTTTACTAGGTAACCAAATCATTTTCTTCTGCATGATATTTTAATACAAAATAATATTAAAATGAATTTGTCAGCATCAGTTTTACATCATGAAAACAAAAAACATAACATTCCTCAACTAAGTATTTGGTGCCAGCACCTTTGGCAGCAGTTACAGCTTAAAGTGTTTTGGGGTAAGTGTCTACCACTGCCTTTATGCAATTTTGTGTAACGTTGCCCATTGTTGGCACATAGGTTCAAACTCTCTCAAGTTGCTTGGAGATCACAGCAGTCTCACCACAGATTCTCAGTTGGATTCAGCTCAGGACTTTGAGTGGGTCACTCTAGGACACTCATTTTCTTCTGAAGACACTCCAGGGTAGCTTTGGCCTTGCATTTAGGATTGTTGCCCTGTTGGAAGATGGAATTTCAGCCCAATTTTGAGTCATTAGTAGACTGAAACAGGTTTTCCTCTTGTATTTCCCTACATCTTGCACTGTCCATTCGTCCTTCCATCTTGACATGGTTTCCAGTCCCTGCTGATGCAGAGCATTCTTGTAACATCGTGCTGCCATCACCATACATTAACTGGGGCGATGTGCTGCGTTGGGTCTGCACTAAAACATAACTCTCTGTGAACTCCCAAAAGTTCTGTTTTTTTTTTTTATTTGTTTTGCCAGATTCCTCAGGTGCTTCTCTGCAAACGAACTTTCATATGGAATTTTAAGCACTGGCTTCCTTCTGCTCTGCCTGCCAAACAGGCTGCTTTTATGCAGTGTTTTGGAAATGGTTGATTTTCTCCTGTTGCAGCTACTGAACTCAGCACCTGTTTCTAAGTTACAGTTGCCCTTGGATTGGCATCCCCTTCTTGCTTGGGTGCTCTGTTCGGGGGGACGGCTCGCTCTCGCCAGTGACTGTGCTGTCTGATGCTTTTTCTATTTCTTGAATAGACAGTTCACAGGATTGTTCAGGCACTGTGATTTTTTTGAATCCCTCTCCTAATCTGTGCTTTGTGATAACAGCCTGATCTCTGCATAGCTTTGAAAGTGTCTTGTTCTGCGTGATGTCTTTGCTCCAGACTAAGAGACCTCACAAATGCTGGTGATTTTATCTGGAAATCTGTCATCAAATATTGCCCCCCACACATACCGCACATTGACATGGGCCATTTAACTGACTGTGTGACTCATTAAGGTGATTTTGTTCACCTAACATAAGTAATGTTTGCATCTATGAGGTCAAATTATGGAATATATTTTTTAATAAGTTTTAATAAGTTTTACTTAATTTTGAGCATTACCCTGACCCTGAATAGGACAAGCGGGCACAGAAATGGATGGATGGATGGATAGATTTTGAGTATTGTTATTTTGCATAAAAATTCACATGCAAATAAATATTAATGTATAATTTTGTTATCCAGCAAAATGTGTGGTTTTCTTGACCTTTTACAATGAAAAATACTGATTAAGTGAGTGGTTTATACACGTGTCTTTAACACATGAGTAGGCTGATAATGATCGATCTGCTACTGATTTTGATTATAATTAATGAATTCACAAGTTATCAAAGGCTGTTAAGCAGTCTTTGAAATACTTTTTAAGTGACGGTCCTCAATGTAACCTATACTACCACCAAGCAAAAGCATTAGACCTCTGAATGAAAGGGATCCTGTTAAACACTTGCCAAAACACAGGGGTGATGTCACCATTGCGTGTGATGTCATGGTGACAGCATTCAGTAATAGTTCTTCAGTGAAATGGCATTGTGTCATACAAGTCTTCAAATACGAATCACGCTGGGGTGTGACCACTGATTCGTTGATTACGTAACAAGGTTACAAACTGTCCTCACTGTATTAAAAGCAAGGTCTCGTCAGTTTTAACTGCAGTTCATGTAAGCAAGTGCTGCAATTACAGTATGTGCACTGAATAAAGTATTAAGCTAATAATTGTCACTAGTGCCGTAACTCTCAATCAAAAAGCCAGCTGCAATACATCAATGCACTCCGGCCAACAAGCTAACTTAAGAATATTGAACACATGTGACGTGTATAAATCTGGTGCCAAGGTGACTCAAGCGTTACTTTTATCAAGCTAAAATGGAAACAGGCCTCCAAGAGGGCTTACAGACCCAGCAATGACTTTTAAAGGGATCCCGTGGCTCGATAAAGAGTGACGATACCTAAAGTCTAGCCAGCAGTCAGCCGGTGTCAGATTTTTGTCCAGTATTCTTAGGCCATGTTACTTTGACAACTGTACATAGACCAGTATTGTTATGTTACTTTGAACTGAGCGCATATGGAAAGAGAGCTGCTGATGTGCTTATTTTTACAGGCGTGTGCTGCAGGCATGAAGCAGGACTCTTACCTGCGTAAGGGATGTCAGGTCCACTGTTTTGCATGGAGAATGCATGAGTGTGGCTGCAAGCTCCCGTAGCCTAGGGTGGCCTGCAAGGCCTTTAATACAGGAGACTTCTTATTTCCCAATAAGCATTTCAATGTGCTTCTCATTTCCGTATAATGTTTTCTCTTTGACTCATGTTTACGTTGGACAGCGACAGGATAATGGAAGCCTTGAAAGGAGACGGAAAGCTTTGAAGAATGGCGCGTCGGAACAAGTCGCCTTTCATAAAATGCATGCATAGTCAAGACTAGAAGTCTGATGAGAGAAATACGGCGGCTGATACTGGACGACTTTTGCCCTCCGACCTTGCGACCAAGGCCTGTGGAAATCTTTGCATGAGCTAGGTTTGAGGCTATAGAGCACGGTATCGCAGAACCTCTTATTATGATAAACCCAAATATACTACTGCTGACAGGGCCTGGCGTTAATAGATTCCCACTACTTTGGGCTGACCTATGACCTTAGCGATCTCAAAAAGAAAAACCTTCTCTGGCTTTTATTGTATAAGCCGTCTGTTTAAGTGGACTCCTCTGCTGCTTGAATGACTATTCCACTTCCAGTTAGCCTCCCCGGAGAATGACTGATCTCATCGGCCCATCTTATGACAGAAGCCCACCAGCAACAACCCCAAATCTTTTTAATTTAAAGGAAAGGCATACAGTTATTGCAAAATCCGTGTGATGACAATTATCATAACATATAAAAACTGACTGGAAGCCAAGCACTAATATTATGCTATCAGCATAATATAATTGAAATTTGAAAACAAAGTGATTAGCTCAGTGGCCTTTAGAAATGCTCATTGCATGGCATGCAGTAGGTGCCATTTACGCCGCATACATCAAGTTTGTTTATGTGTCCTTTGGCAGGGAAAAAGAAAGAGAGACGGCGTTCCATTTGGCTAAGCCGCATATTGTTTTCCAGTAGAACGGAGCCTGTTCATCAGGAGGAAGCTACTAATTTATGGAAACAGGAAGACATTCAGGCAGCAATGTAGCATTCCCAAGTTAACAGATGGTATTTTGACAGGCATTACTTTAGGGATAAAGTGTTTGGTCTTTCTGACAAATTGGGTATGGCTAGGCGTGAAAAGGTTAACTTATGCATAAGAAACAGCGGCCTCTCATTAAGACCAACAAAAATGGGGGGAAAATGATCACCACATGATTAAGATATGCTGTTCCTGGAAGAGTTTTGTGATTTGTACACAAAGTTGTGAAGGCCGCCATGTGTTTTCCTAATGTAAATGTGCACTTTGTGTGTGTGTTTTTTTTTGTCCCCTGCAATCACATTTTAGTACAGCATCACTTCATTGCTTACTCTCTTGACAAAAAAATGTTCTGAGGTCAGAATGGAAAATGATTGGTCCAGAGAGATAGCCAATCAGACTGTAGAGGAGGTGGGTCCAGTCAACTAGAGGAAGTGGGACTAACCACTCAGATGTATATGTCCTGCCTCCTCTAGCGACTTGGACCCACTTCCTCCACAATCTTAATAATTATTTGTGAATCAGTCTCTTTATCTTTAAATGACTGCTTTACTGATTCTTTGGATCCAGTGCAACTTGACTGAACTATATGATGACTGGCCATGGCTTTTGTTGCAAGTAGTAGCTGCACTTGCTGCTGATTGCTGTTTACCATTTCCTGGCTGGGGGAGCCAGCAGGTTTTGTCGTGGGGGGTCCACTGATGTCACACATCATGGGTATATTCTTGGCAGGAAGTCGTACCCTGATGTGCTGAAATCAGAACCTCCATTTTGACCAGTAGTAGCATAAAAGTTGTTAAACTTAGGGGAACTTAGGGGAATACAAGAACCTAGTACCTCCAAAAATGCCTGATGGCCATAACTCATACTTGCTGTATGGATGCATTTTTCACACTTCTTTTGGTCATTAGCTCATCAGTTCATATCCAAACTCACGCATCATCGATTTGTTCCGCCAAAAATGTGCTGCACCACATCACCACTTGTCAGACTGGGGGATTTGCCATGTGTTCCTTCATTTTCTTCCAAACAAGGTAAAATAATGCTATTGAAAATAAATGGCAGTAATTGCTGTTTTTACCGTAAACTGTGTCTGAAAAGGTTACATTAATATACAGGCCTTTTTTTTAGGGATCACTAGACCACTAAAGTAAAACCATCAGCTGAGGGTAGTCGAAAGTTTCACCGTGAGGTTTAACAAGCTGGATGGGAAGACGGCTCTCTCTCTCCCTGCAGTTGCTTAGTAACTTCTTTCTGTTTTATGGGCTGTACCATATAATGCAAAATAACGCACAATAGTGCAATGAGTCTATTTGCAATGCAGAGTGCAGCCTGCATTTTCAGATCAATAACACAAAAATCACTGGTTACAAGGTGCTTAGTTCCTATCCTAGTCCTTAGCATTTTCATTTGTTGTATATTCATTAAATCCCTGTACTTGCAAGTGTAATTAGGTAATGTGTTGTTAGTTCTAGGACACATTTGGTAGCTGTATCTGTAAATAAATGTTTGTGAAATGTTTGTTTCCCATTCCTGTCCCTCTTCAATATCTGTTTACAGTCGGGCATTGTTTTGGCAATTCTGCCACTGCTACGTTGTATGTGTCGTGAATGTTTACTGTTGGGACTAAGTGTAGCTGGAAATGCACTTCAGAAACAAACAGCATTTACGAGTCTCTCTAGTCATTCATTTCTCAGGCAGAGAGAAGGGGGATGTAGCAAGAGGAGTCTGTGTTCAAACCAAGGAGACGACATACAGTGAGAAATTGGCCAGACTGCATAAATGGTAATTTGTGCAATTTAAATGCTTTTCAGTGAAAGGTTAGGTTGGCTTTTTTTAAGAATCTTTATTTCCCTCGGGACCCCTGCTTTCTTCTGCTGTATTTGTCCTGCCATGCACTAGAACAATAGCCTTTCAAGATTAGGCAGTTCAGGGGCAGCTAAAACAGAGCAAAGGCGGGAGCCAACATGGGGCTGTAGCCTTACTCATGAATACAGTGCCTGGGAATGCACAACAGTACACAAGGACCAGCCAGATATGTCCTATGATCCAAAGACATTTGGCTGCCCTTTCCTCACTAAACCATTTTAAATTGATTTAATAAATTAAAGGTACTGTTTTGAATAGAACAAATCACGAGACCGTGATGTAAGGTCTGAAGCGCGCGTTCCTCTGTTTTGTTGCCGTCACCGTGTCGCGTATGTTGAACGAGTGGGTGTCGTGTGCGCAGTGACACAGGCCGCTGGCACCCCACTGCTGTACCTCCTGCTGCAAAATGCACGGTGAGATGTGAAATGCACTCGTATGACATCCTGCTGGGAGGAAAACGCATTCCGGGAGAGAGGCAACTGCCTTGTCGGCGTCAGCGGCGGCCGATTGGCTCTCTTCCCGAGGACCCGTGGCCTTTCCCCGCCGTCTCTCCCTCGGCACGGCACTCCTGCAGAGGCTTTCAGATGGCGGGAGTTAGCGGCCCATGCTGGACACGGCGGGGCCTTTCGGACGTTTGCCGTAAAAGCTCAGAAGTGTGGCTGAAGGGCCCCAGCTGAGTATCCAGAACAAAGAAAACTCACTTTCTGATTTTACCATACAATAGGCACACAACAAACAGCAGGACCAGAAAAGAGACCACTCTCCACTATCTGAGAGTAATGTTTGCTACTCTGTTTTTCATTTAAATACTTTGTTCTGCATAATGAATGGTTATTGAATGGTTTTTCATCCCCCATTAAGGAATGATAAAGAGGAAATAAAGGGGGTCTTGCCTTTAATTGGCAGGTGCTTTTATCCCGAGCAACGTACAATTGAGAAAACAGGGTCAGTCTCCCTGCTCAAGGGCCCAAGAGTGAAGTCACTCTGTCGACCACAAGATATGAACCGGTGACCTTAATGTGAAAATTTTCTGTGGTTACCAAAGCTACAAATAAATTTGGTTTCTTTGCTAAATCTTCATGTAAAAATATTTTTTAAAAATCTTAGTGGCAAAAAAGCATCACATCACTGCACATGAGTACATAGACCAGACAATATCAGTAGTATTTTTCTGTAAGAATCAATTAGTGTATTAATGGGTGTATTGCTATATTATTGTGCTATTTTAACATATATGGAGTGCTCTGCTTTTCCAATTCAAGATAAAAGAGGGTTTGAAAACAGTTATACATTAAACACCTAATTTTATAACCAAATGAAATCCAATATAAATGGTCAGTACAGAAATAGGGTATAATTGGGTCTGTCGTCATGCCGCTTTGCAGAATAATCCAGCAGTTATGACTGCTCTACTCTTCAGGGTGCATTCAGCTGCTTGGAGGAATATCTCAGGCTGAAAGTTGTTGCCAGTGAAACTGAAAAAGCAATTAAATTTAATATATCAGGGTTTCTAAAGCTTGCCGTCTCAATTAGACCTTTTTCTGAAGACTTCCTAATGGTTCTCGCTAATGTCAATAAAATCTGTGAAATTACACTTTGCATCTCTTGTGGGGGGTGTGTGCCCTTAATGTCAGGGTTCTGTTCGAACTTGTGGCTGAGCTCAATGGGCCAGATGTTGACTTAAACTCTGAGAATCCGGCCGGCCTAAAGCACTTCACTGGAAATGGTTTATAACCAGTTTCTCTTTCTCTTTAATAGGTTTTCCAAAGTGCAATCAATTAATGAAAAGAGCTGCAATCGAGTCCGTTTGTTGGAGACACTTGGGCGCACTCTGTTCAGGTTGGGTTGCCTTGATACCGGATTTTTGGAACTTTCCAGAGCAGCATAAGTGAAATGGCGGGTGAGACAGTCATACAGTCCCTGCTTTTCAAGTGCGTAGCCCTGCTCTGCCTTGGCCGCTACTTGTGTCAGAAGGACTGCACAGGGGTGGACTGTCCGCGGCTGAAGTACTGCATCGAGGAGGTTCTGGAGCAAGACGCCTGCTGCGCCACGTGCCTGCAGACAGGTTGCAAATGCGAGGGCTACCAATACTACGATTGCGTCCAGGCAGGATTTCATAATGGAAAAGTTCCTGAGGGCGAGTCCTACTTTGTGGACTTTGGAAGCACAGAATGTTCCTGTCCCCAAGGTGGTGGCCGGATCACGTGCCACTTCATTCCTTGCCCCGATGTCCCAGCCAACTGCATAGAACTGTCACAGCCGGCTGATGGCTGTGCGCAGTGCAAGCGCATTGGCTGCACCCAACGGGGGCAGAAGTTTGAAGCGGGCCACACTTTCCAGATGGAGTCGTGTCAGGTCTGCCACTGTCCCAACGAGGGAGGACTTCTCATGTGTTACCACATTCCCAACTGCGACCTGCTGCGAATTCAGAAGCCTATGCTGCCAACCCCCAGTGAGGACGAGGCACTTGTAGGCCGCTACAGTAACCCTTTCATGTATGACCACGAAGGCAATGAAGACCGTCTGTCTCAAGCACATCAATTTCCTCCTGATGAGAACTTGCCACCTGCGGAAGAGGAACCGCATCGATTAGATGAGGAAGACTATGATTACTTGCCTACAGATATGCCTTCGCAAGATATTTTGCCAACTGAGCCTTCTGTACTTTGGGTGCCAAGATCTGAAAATCCTTCACTGCTGGACAGATTTGATGAAACTGCAAAGCAAGAGCTCAGAGAGAGATTCGGAAGCCATGAAGTCGAGATGAGCAAAGAAAAGGCAACTGATAATCTCCAGACGACGAATAAGGCCACCCCAGGGCTCCAGGAGACGTCAACTCAAGACACAGTTCCAGAGACCCAAAATGGTCAACCAGTGGTTGATTTATTGAAAGTAAGGAACAAGGAAGAGAGTCTTGTTCTACTGAAAGAGAACACAGAACCTTCAATCGTCAGTGAAAAAGATGTGTTGTATGAAGTAGACCAAGAACACAAACACAGTCATACTTTATCTGAAGCTAACCAAGAACACAAAATTATACATAGAGGTCAAGTGAAAGAAATGGACAGTAATGTCAGCAAACAGGATGTTTTGACTGTTGACCTCGAACGCAAAACTATGCAAAGAGGTCATGTGCAGGAAATGGACAGTAACCGGAACAACAAAGACGTTTTGTCCGAAGCTGACCCCGGTCACAAAACTATACAAAGAGGTCAAGTGCAGAAAATGGACAGTAACCTGAACAAAAAAGACGTTTTGTCCGAAGCTGACCCCGGTCACAAAACTATGCAAAGAGGTCAAGTGCAGAAAATGGACAGTAACCTGAACAAAAAAGACGTTTTGTCTGAAGCTGACCCCGGTCACAAAACTATGCAAAGAGGTCAAGTGCAGAAAATCGAGAGTAACCTGAACAACAAAGACGTTTTGTCCAAAGCTGACCCCGGTCACAAAACTATGCAAAGAGGTCATGTGCAGGGAATGGACAGTAACCGGAACAACAAAGATGCTTTGTCTGAAGCTGACCCTGGTCACAAAACTATGCAAAGAGGTCAAGTGCAGAAAATGGACAGTAACCTGAACAACAAGCATGTCTCGTCTGAAGCTGATCCCGGAAACAAAACTATGCAAAGAGGTCAAGTGCAGGAAATGGACAGTAATCTGAACAACAAAGATGTCTCGTCTGAAGCTGACCCCGGACACAAAACTATACAAAGAGGTCATATGCAGGAAATGGACAGTAATCTGAACAACAAAGATGTCTCTTCTGAAGCTGACCCCAGACACAAAACTATACAAAGAGGTCAAGTGCAGGAAATGGACAGTAATCTGAACAACAGAGATGTCTCGTCTGAAGCTGACCCCAGACACAAAACTATACAAAGAGGTCAAGTGCAGGAAATGGACAGTAATCTGAACAACAAAGATGTCTCGTCTGAGGCTGACCCCGGACACAAAACTATACAAAGAGCTCATGTGCAGGAAATGGACAGTAATCTGAACAACAAAGATGTCTCGTCTGAAGCTGACCCCAGACACAAAACTATACAAAGAGGTCAAGTGCAGGAAATGGACAGTAATCTGAACAACAAAGATGTCTCGTCTGAGGCTGACCCCGGACACAAAACTATACAAAGAGCTCATGTGCAGGAAATGGACAGTAATCTGAACAAGAAAGATGTCTCGTCTGAAGCTGGCCCCAGACACAAAACTATACAAAGAGTTCATGTGCAGGAAATGGACAGTAACTTCAGCAAAAGACACAATGTGTCCTCTGAAACAGAGGGCAAACACAAAAATA
>JAODJW010000127.1:25245226-25259213 GCA_026777045.1 Hyperopisus bebe | reverse complement strand
GTGGAGGATTGTTGCAAAGCTGGCCATAAGTGGGCAGAGGGCAACAACCATTGCAATGCCATGGCTTTTATCAGGCAGGACAGGCAGTCTGTATGTAGGTAAGTCACACTGGTTGATGCTCTATTTAATGTGTCTCTTTATATTCATGAGTAAGCAGAGTTTACTTTATTCACTTTTCATTTTATTACCAGAGTTATTTCTCTGCCATTTGAAGCATTATGTGATTTGGATTTGTAAATGTGTTCAGTGTTTGGAAATGAATTGCGTCATCAATTGCCTTCAGCTATAACAATCTCGTACATTCTGCTCTAAACAAATTAATAATTGTAGCCGGCACTTTGTTTGTGTTCTGAAATAGAATTTTCCCCCAGTTTCTGCTTTTTTTTATTTCTTTCCTCCGTCCCCCCCACCCCCCGCCTTCCTGCTGCAGGACTGCCCAGGAGCAGTGCTGCCTGGCCGTGCTGAGGGAAAGCAGCTGCCTAGCGGGCATGAATGCGGCCAAAGCCGGCGTTCCCTGCGATGCGAACGGCGACGAATGCGGAAATGATTCCTACAAGGCGAGTCACCTGACCCGGTCATGAAGGCATGGACCCAGGAGACATTAGAAGCCATGTCTTCCAATAATAAAGCTGGGATTTAACAAACGTGCTTATTTGTTCAACATAATATATAATGGAAGACACCTTCCAACTGCAGCACTGATGTAGCTTAGGGTTTAGGCAGGTAATGACGGCCCACTGCCAATCAGCAGCCGTATTTAACTGCCGTATTTCTTACCAAGATATTTCTGTGTTTACCATCCACCCTCTGTTCTGACTCCTCAAACTCTCGCTGTCCTGCTGTTCTATGGATGGCTTCTTGCCCTTCTTCTGTCAGGTATCCTGCAGGGTGTAGGACTTTGGAGGAGAACCGGAGGTTCACTAATATCGTTTTCTAGAATTACATCAAAAACTGGCGGATGACTGCGGCATGTCTGCTGTAGTCTGCCTGTCTCCAGTTTGCAGTTAAGCCCCTTGGTGGATGAGTGGCTCTGAGGACCTTGCTGAATGGCGAGATGTCGGCTTTCACCTTTCAAACCTCGCGTTAAATGCAGTGTTATTTCACTCAATAGGAGCTTTCCATTTGAAACATTTTTTTTAACCAACTTGGGAGTTTTATAGAAGCTAAGCTGTATTTCTGTTTTGCTTGGAGTAATACCAATATACAGTTGTCTCGAATTATCTAAGGTTTTCATTTTTTTTCTTTTTTTGCTATAATTTAGTGCTAGTACCCAGGTAATATGGAAAGGTTAAATATTGTAATAGTACGCTTGGTTTATTCTGGCTGTCAGGAGGAATTGAAGTAGTGCTGTCACGGGAGGAAACATTACACTGAGCCAGATTTTTAATACCAGTTATATGTTTGTGGCAGAAATCTTTTGAGGGTCATTTCATCAGAGCTTGTGCTATAAGTCAATTGTGGGTCAGCAGACTTCTTTACTTCTTTCAGGATATAATCACATTCTGATGCCGTGTTGATTGACCGATTGACCTGTATGGACTTGTTCCCCTCTTCTGACAGCTACAGTGGGGAGAAAAGCAAAAAAAAAAAAAACAAAAAGGAAAATGTGTGATAATTTGAAAGACCCTGTTGCCTACCCCCACCCTGTAACAGGGCTCTCTGGTGTCCCCCCCCTTGCAGGAGTGCTGCAGCTGCTGTACCTTGGGGATGCACTTCCGGGTTGCAGGGCAGGGTTGCGCGGCCCATGAGCACCTCAGCTACTCCTGTGGCAACATCTTCCTGAGCTGCTGTGAGGAAGACGAGAGCCCCGGCCAGCCAGCTCTCCGGAGGAGGCAGCGACCAGAGCCTACCGTGCTGCCGGACAGAGGTGACTGTCCGGGAAGCCGCATGCAGAGCCGTTCCATTCGTCTTTACTCCGTGCTGACCTGTCTTTCGGAAGTAAGACTGCGTTTACGAAAGTCGTGATTTGCACTTGGCTGTGAGGCCTTTCGGACTAAACCTTGCGCCATTGATTATGAAGCCAGACTCGCAGGTTTCCCAAGTCGCCTTAATGCGTTCAAACGCCGCTTCTAACTGCTTATATTCACAGTTCTATTTTCCCCCGACACAGATGTTGACCAGATGCTGACATTTACATATACTTTTGGGGCGGGGAAACACAAAGCTGGGCTGTCAGGCATATCTACGGCAGATCTGAGACGAAGCCTGGACAGGTGTTGGTGCAATCTGCTGCTATTCTGCTGTTGCCAGCAGTGCTCTAATTCGTCTGTGGGGCCACAGAGTACCTAAAGCCAGTGCCAGTTTGCAAAACTTTGCAAGAATGTTTCACGTAATAGTAGGAGTAGGCTGGAACTGTTTTTGGACATCAATGAAATGCAAGTGGAGCTAAACTGATTATTTTGTATCAGATGGCTATATTTAGGGATGTTGAGTGTAGCCGATGTCATTGCTCATCATGCTCTGTGATTACAAGCGCCCAGCGTGCTGTCCGCGCTTGGTAATTATCGTGAGGTTTCCACACTCCAGACCGTGAAGTCTGGACACGGACTGGTGCCCTGTGATAAGACAGGAATGTTAAAGAGTGGAGAAGATGACTCAGTTGGGGGTGCATCCTCTCCACGCTGCCCACTGGGGATCCACCCCTCTTTACCCCATCACACACTTTGCTCTTTAACCCCGGTGCTTCCGGATAGAAGGACGTGCATGTCGACATTGACGTTATCACACGTAACCCTGCTGGATGTCAGGTCTCAAGCTGACATCTACACATCAGCTGAGAGTGATGCTGGACCTCATCAGCCGTGATCAGTGCCTCAAAAATAACTCTTTCCCCTTTGTCTTATTGTATTCCCGGCTGCCCCAAAGGAAGCAAGAGAACTTGGTGAAATTAGATCAAATAAACATACTGAAACGCTCCTCATTTCTCCATAGAGGCAGATGTGTGAAGCTGTGTTATATTTTTTTTTGTGCAGAATCGAAGGTTTACGGGAGGAAAATCAATGAGAAGTAATTATTTCCATGAGAGTTCTTTTCGTATCCCTACGGCTCTCCTTGACATGATTAATTTAGGCGGAAACATTTAATCCCCTTTCTGCAGTGAGGTTTAGGTAATGACTGCATGATGGTGTGGATCCAATTGCAGTTTACATGATTGCATTTTTTTTTACTAATGGGGCATTACTGGGATATTATACCCCGCTTCATCTGTCAGCTTGAAGAACTGTGTCACGTTTAGTAACCTAATGTTGCACACAAGACTGTTAGATGCAGTTTTCCTGATACATGGTGGGATGTGTAGCACACAGTAGTGCACTGTCAATGCTAATGCTAATGTTTGAAGCTAGTTGCATTGCATGTGGAATTTTTGCAGATAGATACTAAAGTGAAACAAAGTAGGTGCCTTGCTATGAAGTATAGCTACACCAGTGGCCCACATTTCTGAGAATGTAATGTGCAGTGTTTGGTAGATTTGATTATCACCACGCCTTCTCTCTCAAATGTCCCTCCAGAGATAAATAATCCATCTTTCCATGTATCCATCCATCCATCCATCCGTCCGTCATCTCTCATGACTTTACCTCTGCCGTCTGGAGTATAAACGGACTCTCTCCAACTCCTCAGTCACTGACAGCAGGTTCCCCAACGAGGCCTTCTCCATCCAGGACAGGGAGGAGGCAGCCAACTCCGTGGAGGACCTGGAAGATGTCGATGAGTGCCAGCTCGATGGGGACAGGCTGTGCCACCAGAGGTGCATCAACACCTGGGGCTCCTACGAGTGTGCCTGTTTCCCAGGCTACACGCTGCAGCAGGACGGACACTTCTGCGTGTCAGGTGAGCGGCCCCTTTAGCAAGCAGGGTGTGGCGTGAGAGATCAGAGCCGTACAAATAAACAATCAATAGACTGCAGAAATTTACTGTTTATCTAAGAGTACTGAGCTACAGCTTTTTGTCTAGGAAAGAAAAACAGCATCAAGTTTTGTGTGTATAACTTCAGCATTGTTATAATTTATCTGCTTCACAGATGATTACAGAGCATTTGGTTCATATGCCTCATAGGTCTCTAAAGGTCTCTAACTGCCATGTTGGTTTTCCCCTTTAGATACTACGGTTCTTTCAAAAAAGGAACCTTTGTTTTCATTGGTTTCACATAAAACCTTCATGTGCAAAGACATGAATTCTAGAACTCACGGAAGTCGGCAGACAACTCCTGTAGAATAAACACAGACTTGTGATGGGTGCTGAATGATTCACACATGCTTGGAGGAAAGCTTGTTTTAAAGATTCAGGCCAGAATCTTACAATACCTGGCAACACAGAGATCAAAGTTCTTTTTTATTAGTGTGCCGCTCTGAAGTCGTTTTACATTTGTTCGGGTGTGTTCACTTGTGCAGTGATTCAAGGATTCAAGGAATGCGACTGAACTATGATGCGTCTGTAAATGGAAATGATTTTTATCTGGATCACACATCCTTTTCAGCTGTTATGACTGGGGCTGATAATCCTTATCCACACAGAACATGTGGTACTACATCTGAATATTCATTTTCAGCGTCTGACCTACAATTGATCATCGTAGTAATTATTCTAATATCATGGCTATGTTCTTAACAGCTGTTTTTTTTTATTGGATGCTATACCTAAAGGAAGGCTTTTTAAAAATGTGCAGGTTGTGACATTGCAAGCAAACCTTGTTGTATCAGATTAGATTGTTATTATTATTTTTGTTGCATTGCCTCAATTAATTTACCCTTCTGCCAGTATATACTTAACCTTCTTTGTCACTCAGCAAAGTTAACCAGGGCTTTAAAATATATTTGTATTTTTCATTTGTAAAGCCGATCGTTGCCAATCATCTTGTCTCTGTCAAGATATAAATGAGCAAGACATAAAACTGAACAGTTAATAAATATGTATACAGAAAGCAGCAGCTTGCAAGCCAAGAGATTAGTTTAATGTTGAATGCTTTGCATTATATGTAATTGCATAGCACAGTACTACTTGACATTATTTCTGTGTTGGGTGACTGTATATCTGGGAAAGTGTGAATAGTGCTGTATTTGGTTCCATATGTGAGGAGTTTTTTGGAAAATCCTACTAATTCATGCACACAAACAAACAAATAAAGCAATAGCACCCTTCTGCTGCTAAATGCTTTTGTTGCGGTGACATGTTCAGTCAAAATTGGAAAAGGACACACATCTGGTACTTGCGTTTTATATCCCATGATGATTTTGACTGATGTCCTGCGAAGGATAAGAGTGCAGGCAATAGACAGCTGTGCTGTTGTGAGAAGCCTTCATTGATTTTTGCTTCTTTTGATATTTTGGGACATTTTACTTTCTATTGGAATCTTTGCAGCATATAATAAGTCAGTCCCTAGTTCCCGCTATGTGAGCATTAAGTATTACGTAATTTTTTGCACTTAAATCATGTATCTAGGCTTTTGATGAATTACATCATGCCCAGACAAAGATTATGCGTCAAAACATGTGTTTTCATTTGTTCTTGACTGAACATTACACCCAAGTAAGCATTAGTGTCTTCTCTTGATTGTGTTCGACAGTTCACTGCCAAGAGCAAATTTGTTCTCTATTGTGTTGGATCAGACAATAGTGTTATTTATACGGCCACAGAAAAGCCATACTGCTTACATGGTTTATTTATGCTGAGATATAAAGATATATCTAAAACAAACAGATTTCCCTCAGTCACGCTCATGATTTGGAGTAGTGTTACCGAGGCAATGTGAGCGGTGGAGGAGACAGATGCCGTTGCCTCAGGCCTTTTCCGAATGAACTGAGTTTGCTGGGGTCAGCACTAAGCCACAGAAGTCTAGGCACGGCTTCTCCAACAATATGGCTGGGATTTCAATCAGAATTCCAGAACAAACACCAGGGCGTTTGGATTCCCTCGCTCCCTACACGGGCTGCTCCATCTTGCCTCACAGTCCAGCCTTGGCATTTCAGGCTTCCCACAGGAGGAAGAACGTGAGCAGGCCACGGCGACACAGGTTGAGCTGAAGAATGAGGTTCTCTGGAATACCTGCTAGGAGCTCATGGGAAACTTTGAAGATGATCATAAATCTGCTGCGTGGTTAAGTGGCGTTGCTCACGCTACCCGACGCATCATCATTCTCACTCCCGACATAAAGCCAACAGAGATTTCTGTGGTTGCATTTGCCGTCCGATTTCAAGCCTGAAAGGGAGATATGCTGAAATGTACAGATAATTTATACGAATAACATTTATAGAAAATGGGCTGGGAGTTTACAGTATTTTCATTTAGGTTTCCAAATTTCTGTTTTAGGTGCATGAATCCCCTTGATTGATTGCATCCAACCACGATAACTCTGTCAGTTATTGGAAAAAGCCATCTTTCTGTGTGGTCCATTTTCAATGTTGGCTTTCTCCTGTTCTGCAGTAATAAGGGAGCTAACTGGGATTGTATAGGTATGTAATCTGAGCAGTAGCCAGCAATGGTTCTTTGTGTGTGCCCCATAAGACAACCCAACGGAGGATAACAGAGTGGGACAGGAAGAGGGGAGAGCAAGGGAGCCTCCCGAAACAGACGTGCCCCCCACCCGGACCACAGCCCTCCTCAACCCCTGTGCAGGTAAGTGATCCTTTGTGTCTTGTGGTATCCATCTTTGTCCCCTGGGAATACGGAGCACAATGCTATAGTTCATAGTCTGAAGGGGCCAACCTCTCACCTGTGGCTTGTACCAGCATGGTTTCGCCGTGGTTCAATCACAGACACAGTCACTCGCTGAGTCTTTATAAAGAGACCTGTGGGAGATCTTTCCTCACCCCTTCATACCGGTCCCAGCTTTTACTTTCTTATTATCGTTTTTTCGTTCAGACTGATACGACTGTGTCAGCGAATCCCTCGCCTGTTCCAGGATCTGATGTAAAAATCATGCAATGTACAGTTGTCTTTTAAGAAGTGGAGCGGAAATCCAGGTGTGCAAGTAGATTTGCTTAAAACATGTGGCGTGTGTAGCGCTAAGATGAATGATGGAAAAATCCACTATGGGAGACCTTTTCCTCAGGGTGAAATAACATTGATTATTTTTAATGTTGCATGATATGAAAATGTTGTCCACTTACACACTTACATACGCCATAAAGTCGGTTTTACTCAGCATGTGACGCCAAAATGATACAGCTACAGAATCCTGCCTAAAAAAAGCGACTTGCACTTCTTTTATACCGTATTATGTTTAATGGTTCAAATTGGAAAAAAATAAGGACACAATATCAGGACAGTGTGATGTTAATGATTTATTAAAGAATAACCGGCATGTCTAGCATGTGTGGCCAAAGCAGAGCGGCCCGGATACATCTGGCTGATGCATCAGATTTTTTTTAAGCTCGTCTGGAGAGGCGGATCAGGGGCGTCTGATGGCAGACGGTCTGTGCCGAGGCCGGGGGGGGGACCAGGGCTGCGCTAGCTCTGCTAGTGCTAGCGTCAGGTCCAGACCCACCTCACATAGCCTCTTTCCTTTTGCCTGCGGCTGTCATGTCAGCTATCCGATGCCATCACCCAGCTGAACTCACCGTTTCCACTGCGAGCCATTTGGCTAAGTGAGTCTCCTAACTGGGAGAGACACATTTGGCCGTGATCATTGAAGTAGAAAGGTTTATACTGCTGGGCCTTGAAATCAGAGCCTGTTGATCACTCCCATACCTGCCAGAATGGTCCGACTTTAATCAACCACAGCCATGTTCCCTGGTTTGAGCAAAGAATTTGCTCATGTAGAAGCCAATAATCGCACTATTATTTTGTCAAGGAAGCATTTTAATCACCATAATTGAGGCCATTTTGAGGTAGTGGGGTATGATATGTGTATGGAGACTGGAGCCAGTCTTTCCTGTGTGGGGGAAGTACTGCTTTGGAGGCTGAGAGCTTGGGAATCCTTAGGTCAGAAATCAAGGCACCAAAGCCCTATAACAGAGAAAAGGCAAAGCTATTGAGGAAAACACAGGGGGGGAGAACCATATATCGTAAATCAGTAGAAAAAGTCAATGGGTCACAAGACCCTGGAGAAAGATGGATGAAAAATCCAGGGGAGGATGACAGGGTTGGATTTCCGAGCATGGATGTTAACGGCTCTCCGCTGCCCTTTACCTTTTCCCTTTGCAGGAAATGGGCCCTGCTCACACCTGTGTTCCGTGGAGGGAGGGCAAGCTCACTGCTCCTGCTTACCCGGCTTCTCGTTGATGACCGACGGGCACTCGTGTGAAGGTGAGCAGGCAGCTGATTTTGTATGCTGTGCATACTTCCTTCTTGTTACCTCTACAAAGACAATGTCTTCAGCCCAGGAGACGGCACTTGCTATCCCTAAAATTTAATGTCATGCATCTCCTTAATAAACCAAGGAATTCTCTGTCTTTTTAAATTGGAAATTGGAAATGCAGGGATAAGTTAAAAATGTACCCTCTGTATCACACATCCGATTGGTTACAACCCAGTTAAGTCCAGAGCCCAGAGCAGTAGTGATCCATAGCCAATTAGCCGCTATGGGCTAAGTCTACAGTAACAAACTGCAGCTGTATCAATGTAAACCCCCTCCATCTGTTAAATGGAACTGATTTCTCTTATTTTCTTCTTATAACATGATCGACCCTCCTAGTGCTGTCTTCTGGCTGTTATTATTTTGCGAAGAACTCAGTTGCACTATCATTACCATCAGTTGTCTTTTAATTCAAGCCCACACTTGATTAAGGAAGGCCGGGTGTCGATGGTCTGCAGAGTCGCCAAGCCGATTAAATGTATCTCCACGTGTGGCACGGGGCGGGGGTCATCCAAGCATGGGGGTCATCTGGTGTTTCCGGATGTCAGGTCTTATAAGGATGACTGCAGGTGGTCTGGATGTCATGGAGAGATGTTATGTCACAGAAGACAGTGTGCTTACGTTTACTACATCAGCTGCATAACAGCCTCACTGCGAACTTCCCTTCCCTGATACAAAAAAACTTACAAGAATGACACAGTCAAACATTGGCGCTGCAGTTATGTACCAACAGAGCAAATAAATTAAAAAAACTGCAAAAACTAAGCACATGATGTAAAATAACCAAACACAGATGAATAGGATCCCTGTAAATTGGGCAATTCATTCGATTGATTGATCATTTCACTGTTGGCATGCGACCAAGATGAATATTTTTGTTCTACATGCCATCGGCACAAATTACCCTACCACTGCGGTAGCTCAGGACCGTGAGTGCGATGAAATGTGGAAACTGGTCTGAATTTTGCTTTATAGACATTACAGCTCCTGGCTGATATATGTTTGCTGGTGTATGGTGTGGGCGTGTTCACGTAGGGAAGAAATCCTGAATTTGACGCGGTCCGTACAGTATTCCCTTTTGGTCCATGTATGTCGAATGGTGGCTCTGTCCCAGTAAGTACTCCCATATGTTAAAGTGTGGGTGGGCAAGGTTGATTTAATCTGTCCTGCACCAAGGAAAGCGAGTCTTACTGACCTGGCAGTTTGAACCAGCAATCCAGTGTGGCCTCACCTGCTAAAAACTGAGAATTTAATCAAATATAGTTCAGTGCTCTCTCTACATATGAAATCCAGATGCCCTTTTCTCTGTACTGTAACTTTCATACTTCTCTTCCGTGTAGGAATGCAGAAGAAGAATTGCTTTGAGCCAGATTCCCTTTCCTGTTGTGAATATGAGGTCGAGCACGGTGTGTTTCGCTCTGTAGTAATGCTTTCGGCCTGAAGGAGACGCCGGAGGTGTGGTCTCAGCTTGAAAGGCCCCCGCTGCACCGGGAGGGGGCCCCGTGCTGGCCTACACCCCTTTCACCGTGCCTCGCCTCCATTTTGTGTAGATGTGGATGAGTGCGGCACAGACGTGGCCATTTGCCAGCACGGAGATGTTTGCGTCAACACGGCGGGATCCTACCAGTGCCTGCCTGAATCATGCCAGAAGGGGTTCATACTCAACGGGAATAGACAGTGCGTGGGTAAGATGACCACAGCTGGCACCATGGCCTCGCCAAGGGTTTACCGCATGCCAGTGCACCCATGCATGCATTCGGCCCGCCTGACCGCCAGTTTGCCGCATGCTCCAAAAAACGGTGCCTGAGCAGCTCAGGCTGGACCGCATTTCCCAACAACCAGCAAAGCTAATGCTTGCAATTGCCGCTTTACTCGGATGCAAAAGGTGAAGGTCTTTGCATAAATTTTCTGATGTTTTCATAGACCTCACATACACTGGTCTCGTCAATCGCGGTTTGTGAAATTAGCACAAAATTTTAACAAATAACAAATAAGCATTATTTCTTCTCTCCAAGATAATTAATTTTGAAGACAGTTGAGTGGTAGACACTACAGTAATCCAAAAACACGTGGTTAGTTGAATTTGGGTCCTTGTTAGCTTGAATTGCATCCTTGTGTCTAAATTACTCAATGGACCGTGCTAGAGACTCACTCTAATACCGTAATGGATAAAAAGGTATAGTAGATGGAAGGACAGATTATTATTAATATGGAGAGTTTACCCACTGTGAGCATCTACATAGGCACATTGGTAGATTACCCTACAATTATATTAATGATCCACATATATGCTGATGTTTGAAACTGATATCCTGCTGTATCTTCATCAGAATTTTTTATATTTCTATCATCATCATACCTACAGAATCTTTCTGAGTCTGTAAGTAAAAGTTGCAAGACTGATTTTGATATCTGGGGCTTCAGCATCCAGGGATTTGCCTCTCGGAAACTAAAACATTCAGTTAAATTATGGGCTTGTGAGGTGATCCTCCTCCCCCGCCAATGTGTCTATGGTAAATCGGAGAATAACCAACAGGTACTTTTTTCCACTCTTTTCACCTGTCAATTAAAACTCAGCCTAGGGCTAATGTGTCAGATGTAGCTGCCTAAAAACCTCAATGGTCCGCTTCCGTCTTGCCTGGTTTGACACCTGGCCAGGACAGATACATAATTTACCCGCCCGTGCCTAACAGCGCCGAACGTACTAGTGACGTTACAGAATGTTGAATCATTCTGCGCATTTTAAAAAGCTGTTTCTTAAGTGGATTTTCACCTCCCTTTGCGCTGTGAATGGCGACTCTCTGTGACAAGCCGAAAGACACAAATGACCAATTCATTCCTATCGGCGACGAAAAATGGGACGTTAGGTTCACTCCCACGCCCTAGATAAGCAGAAATGTGGCTGTAATTCGAAGGTGAGGTCTGCATTTTGCCCGTTGAGTGGAAGGTGCTGTACGCTGAGTGGTCTGTTAAGCTCTCCATCCTGGGGAATCCGTGGAAGGTGTTGGAATTTGGTGTGGACTCCCTCCTTCTTTGCGTGACTCACAGAAATATTCTGCTTCCCAAAACCGAAATATCATAGACTGCGTCGCCTTCCAGTAAATTCTGAATGCCACCTTCAGAAACTGCTTACAGCTTCAGGTCGAGGGCAGAGAGTGCCCCCTTCCAAGTGCAGGACCTCATGACTTTCCCTAATATCCGCCCCGTCCCAGGCTGTGTGTGGGACGTAACCCAGGTGGACTCAGTACAGGACTGTTCTGTGCTACGCTGCAGCTTCTGTCTACAATCTTTAACATCTCTTTTTTTTCCAAGGCATCTGGTTCTTCTTGACAGACCTCATTTTAAAATGATCCAACTGCCTCTCCCGGGCATTTAAATATGAAGAGACCCCCGTGAATGCATAGGGGAATACCTGTTACACATATCATTATACTTATTACTATTAGCATTTGCTTTGCAGGTGTCTTTGTACGAAACGACATGGCATACTCAGACACGCATGCCTTGTAATTTCATGCTTTATACACCTGGATCTTTCCACTAAAGCAATCCAAGAAAAGTGTCTTTCTTCAGGAGCAGAAAAGAAAGAATGTTACTCTGGTATCATAAATCTGGCATTTTAGTCATTGTGCCCCCTCCCCCCTTGTGTTCGCTGAGGAAAAGCCTTTACAAGCAAACAAACGAAATCCTTTCCCTTTTGTGTTTACAGCACGACCTGTCATGCATTCATTTGCTTGTTCAAACACAGACCTTCTTCTGGGATTCGCCCACTAACAGGGGTTCTTCATAACTGGGACTCTGCCACACACTGGACCCCCCTTAGAGGCTCTTGAGTCGGGTAGTAATCACTTTCGCGTGACTATGGGATTTCCGGAGGTTAACTTCCGAAACAATGGCCTCATCTGTGCTGTGACTCACCCTGCTGGGAGGAGAGTGAGTGTTATGAATCTGTACTAGGGCTGCTCTTTCCTCTCGAGCTGAAGTTTGTGCTTGTGCCATCCTGATAAGGTTCTGGTGTCATTAAATGCCACCTTGTGCCCTAATTGCCCTGGCTTAAGAGCACAGACGTCCCTCAACAACCTTCAACAAATCCTTTATGGCTGTAGTTGCACGCGGCGATGTGGCCCGTGCTCTGTCTTTGGGGGGGGTGATCCTTCCTGGTGCCTCCCACAGTAAGGTGGTCTTCCTCTAAAGCAGTTTCCCAACCCTGTCCTCGTGGACCCACAGACGATCCACGTTTTCGCTCCCTCCCTGCTCTCTGCAAGACAGTGCACATGTTTGATCCCTACCGGGAGCTGGGAAGGAGCAGAAACGTGGACTGTCTGCAGGTCCCTGAGAATCAGATTGGGGAACAATGCTCTGAAGTTCCCTGCATTTGTCTGTGAGTGGAACGCCAGGCGATGCAGCGGAGAGCCTGACTGCGGTTCTCGGGGACTGTCGCCACTGCTCCCATGGAAACCCAAGGGACCAACCCCTCCTTCAAACGTCACACACTTCATCTCTGTCTCTCTCTCTTTCCCTTTCTCCTCGTCTCCCCACAGATGTGAACGAGTGCGTCACTAACGCTCACAGCTGCCAGGCCAACGAGAAATGCGTCAACACCATGGGGTCCTTTATGTGCCAGAGGCAGATAATATGCCCAGCAGGGTACCAGGCAAAAGATGGGGTTTGTGAAGGTATGTTCCCCCCCGACACACCTCTTGTGACAGCTGCCATTTAAAGCACAAAGTCACATGTCCACATTGTAGGCACCTTAAGTGAGGCTTCAGCAGTAGTGAATTCATACATCTGCCGAAGATGAGGCAAGCAGCTCCACACCCTGACTTCCTCCCGAAGGGCCGCTCATCACTTGCGATCATGATGCCTCTGAGTGTGAACAATCTAGTTTATTCATATTTATTTGACCATATGACCGTAGTAGCTAAGAGGGTGGGGCCCATGGAAACACAGTGCAGATTACAGTCACCCATATCTCTGCAGTCCATCCAGAGCGTGTGAGCGGAGCCGCGGTGCCCTAGGAGACAAACTAGCCTCAGAACATTCCAGAAACACTCGTAGTGGAGCAGCCTTGCCCTTATGTGGAAGTGAAATGAGACAGCTATAAAAATAGACCCGTAATTAATAAAGGTATTGCCACGAGTAATAATAGAGCATTATTAAATTGTGTTTGGCCCAGACTTTGCAGATATGACCTCCCACCCAATTGCATTTTTCTGAGGTGGTTCATTTGATTTCAAATCTGATCTGCATGGGCTCAGCCAGGTGCGGTAAGTCGGTGTTAGGATCAGGAGAGCGGGTCCCTGCTGTCTGCACCCTGTCAGCACTGGGGGACGCGCTGATAACAGCAGCTGCTAATAGCTGGCATTTTTTCCCTTGTCAGGCATAGCTACTGCAGATTCTGCCGTTTGCACACGGGCTGCCGGATGTGCAGTGACAGGCAGCAACTGAGTAAACATGCGAGCACACAGGATACCGATAGACTCGCCACGGGTCTTCGTCTGGACCTGATGACGTGGAAAAGGCCAATAGATGGGGCCTGGTGATTAAAGTAACTGCAACGATTGGCTAATGATTGGCTATTGGGTTATCAGCACAGAACGAAAGCAGAAATCGCCATCCTGACACGGAAAGCTCATGCACAGCGCTGACAGGAGCTGGAATCCACAGAATGAAGATCTCGCAAATAATGATCGA
>JAODJW010000127.1:25229556-25242199 GCA_026777045.1 Hyperopisus bebe | reverse complement strand
ATCGACATGTGATTTAGCTACATATCCAAGTGACTTACAGCCTTAGAGCAGAGACTCATCGACGTGATTTAGCTACATATCCAAGTGACTTACAGCCTTAGAGCAGAGACTCATCGACGTGATTTAGCTACATATCCAAGTGACTTTCAGCTGTATAATTCATCTGCTTATATAGTACAGAGTCATAAAGATGTTTTAGCTGCATAAACCAAATGAGTCACAGGTTAAAATCTCACTTCATTTTTTTGCTCTTTAACCAATGTGCCCTCATTCCACCTGGTTCCCCCCCCCCCTCTGGCAGACATCAACGAGTGTTGGCGGTACCCGGGCCGGCTGTGTGCCCAGACATGCGAGAACACCCCCGGCTCCTATCGGTGCACCTGCACAGCCGGCTTCTCGCTGTCTGTGGATGGCAAGAACTGTGAAGGTACCCCCCGACAAAGTCACCCAGAACTAATACACACACTGCATGTATCAGACATCGATGACATTTTACAGCCATATTATGGTTTTTCCTAGACTTGGAGCCAGCAGCCATTGGTGACATGCTGCATAAAATATGAGTGATGGTCTAAAATCAGTCTGCAGCGACAAAGCCCAGTGAATAAATGACACATGGCTCTCCGGGCCTCTCATCCCCGCTATTAAAACAGCCATATTAACCGCAGAACACGATGTCCAGCTAGCTATGTGGCTGTCCATTACTGAGACTGTCGAAAGCGTGGTTTGGCCCTAACTGGATATTGTTTTAGGGTTTAGCGCCGGCTGAAAATTATTTAATTGCTTTGCACTGTTTTTATTTTCCGGCTGTGCTGTTTGTTAACCCATTTAGAGGCATTTTACTGGAGCAATTAAGTTCATGAAATCAAACCAGCTAGTTTAGCAATGCTGGCAGCATCCCATATCAAACTAAGGTAGTTTTCTGCCCGTCTGAGCCAAGGCACAGTGTGAGAGGTACCATCACCGACATGAGCATGCCTGTTGACTGAAGCCATGTGTAACTTGTCCAGATGTGAACGAATGCAACAGCAACCCCTGCAGTCAGGAATGCGCCAACATCTACGGTTCATATCAGTGTTACTGCAGGCAAGGCTTCTACCTCAAGGAAGATGGACACACCTGTGAAGGTAAAACGAAGTGGGCCGTCCTACTATAAAGTGATTTATTCATTTTACGTGATGAAAGTGACTTAATAAAAATGAAACCTTTTCCTTTAAATATTTGATTTGAAGACAGACACTGTGGCAATAAAAATGAAATGGACACAGTGGTGTAATATTGAATCATTCTGTATTGACTATACAATGACACAATATTTCCATGAGTGGAGACACTCAGTCGATAATGCAATGACATGTCATAAGTGACTGATTTTCATTGGGCTCAGTGATGGACCCCAAAGTAGTATCTGTCATTGATTTTGTTATAGTACTCACACCTACACATGCATGTGTATAACTAAAACTGTTGTCAATTTCCATTGTCTCATATTTTCTTAATGAGTACTTACACCAACTTGAAAATAGATTAAAATTTCTAGCATGAAAGAAATCTTATAGAAAGCAGAGGAGGTGAAACGGGCATTTGTCTTTTGGGGGTGTCCACACATCATCCAAGGTTTCAGATTTTAAAACTTCTCACAGAATAGCTAAATGTGGCCAACTTACACAACAAACATTCACACACACAGTGCTGATGATGTTCCCTCTCATAGTCGTGTAGTCTCCAACCCGATGTCCCCAGGTGGGCTGTGTCATGTGACCCAGTGAGTCAGCGAGGCGGTCATGTGACTGCAATAGGTACGGTTCCTGATGGTGTGTCTCTGAGCGTCTCCTACTTGGCTTGCAGACATCGATGAGTGCTCCCAGAGCGTAGGCCACCTCTGCGCCTTCAAATGTGTCAACATCCCCGGCAGCTATCAGTGCGCCTGCCCGCCGAGCGGATACTCCATGTCCCCCAACGGGCGTACTTGCCGAGGTTAGAGCCCCCGTCTTCTTGCTCCTAAAAGCCAGGTCAGGCAGGAATCCCTCACTGTGAAGTCTGGCTGCCAAGCACTAATGCGAGTGCCACCCGGGCACAGCTGTCGGGCCGCCCATCCCCGAAGCTCAGCGTTAGCGAATTTGCTAATGAATCGGGACGAGGATGGGACGCGGCGAGCCGGAACGGGCGACGCGCAGGTGAAACGAGACGCATAATTAATTACTGCTGGAATCAGACTGGTATTGACTCCTGGCGGAACGAAGAGTGGCACCACTGCCTCTGGCGGTCGGAGCTGCTCCTGTCGATGGGCAGCACGATGGCCGCGTCTCCCTGCGCCGTGACCATGAAGCCCCAAAAGCACACAAAGCCATGAACAGGTGCCCACCAAGGTGCTGATCAGGGTTCCCTGAAGCCACCATCTTCAGATGTTCCCTCATAACCCCCTGTTCTCTCATGCTAATTGGGATTTTCCCGACACTTCCTCCTGTCAGCCCTCGACTGACCCGTTTGTCCTGTCCGGCAGACATAGACGAGTGCACCATCGGGGCCCACAACTGCAGCGCCACGGAGACCTGCTACAACGTCCAGGGCGGCTTCCGCTGCCTGTCCTTCAGCTGCCCAGCCAACTACCGCAGGGTGTCAGACATGTGAGTGCCGTCCCTGGCAGCATGGGAGTCTCTCGCTCCCCATTCCCTCAGGCCTTATCTCCCCCTCCCCCTGACTAAATGCTAATATGATATGTGAGTAAAATACTCTGATCCAAGCTCTCAGACAAACTTCGGTCTCGTGGGGATGTCACAGCAGTGAATTCCGATTTAAATTCCCACATAGAAAGCTGCAAAAAACAGTGAGAAAGATCACTGATGGACACAGAGAGCCCATCACACTATAAGGGAACCGTGGGTGAATGTCGGTGCGATGAGACACAAAGCATGAGCTTCCAGCACCAAGGGCCCCGAGGCAGCCTCGTTAACATGCCACGTCTCGCGGATTATTATGACGTTCGTCGTATTTCCCGCTAAGAGCGGGACGGGGTCACTTGTGACCAGCCTCTGTGTTGGCGTGGGGACATCGGCGGAATGACTGCTGTGCTTTGAGAGAGCGGAATGACAGAGGGGACGTGTGGGCCACTCTCTGGGGACGACATCGTAAGCAGCAGGTATAAATAAAGCGGCTCTCAAAGCTTTCGCTCGAGAATGAAACTACTGTAACGTGTCGAACCCAAACCAGGCAGTTTGTGAGGCACTTATGTTTCTCATCCTTCCTTAATTACATGATTGCATCCATCCATCCATCCATTCATGTATTCATCTTTAAATCAGGTGAGAATTATGCTCAATTAATTATACAGTATACTAAAAAATATAACCTACCCTATAAGGTAATATTAGTTTTCCAGAATATTCAGTAATGGGACAATTTATCGGAATGGGTTAATGTAATGAACAGCTAACTGGAGTGCTAACTGGGAGTTCTGGTTGCTGTAGTTTGACTCTGCCGACCCTGTGCCCATCCCCCAGACGCTGTGAGCGCATCAGCTGCCCGAATTTCCTGGAGTGTCAGAACATGCCTCTGAGAATCACCTACTACCAACTGAACTTCCAGACCAACATCATCATCCCGGCTCTGATCTTCCGCATCGGGCCGTCGCCCGCCTACTCTGGGGACAGCATCATCATCCGCATCACCCGCGGCAACGAGGAGAACTACTTCAGCACCCGCAAGCTGAACGCCTACACTGGCGCCGTGTACCTGCAGCGGCAGGTGCGCGAGCCCCGCGATTTCCTCATCGACGTCGAGATGAAGCTCCTCCGTCAGGGCAGTTTCACCACCTTCCTGGCCAGGATCTACGTCTTCATCACCGCCCACTCGCTCTAACGGCCAGGCTGTTGGCGCGTACAATATGGTGCTCCAAATCTCTTCAAGCATCGTTTATATGACAGCTGTTAACGAAGAGGCCTCCGTTTAGTGTATGCCCTTGCATACTCCTGTCTGAATGTCCGCTAAATGAAATATTGCCAAAGACTTTACTGTTAATTTTATGTAGTGATAGATCTGTGGTTTGGTGTTTTGGTCGCACTGATTACACGCAGAGAAATCCATGGAGGAGCGTTGCTTGCAGAAACGCCTGTTGGTCTGCACCTCACACCAGACGCTATGTAGCCACGTATTTTCCCTCTTGACTGGCTTGATTCTCATCCTGTATTACTCAGCAGATTTTATTTTATTCTTTGCTCAGTGTTTTCTGTCCACTACCTGAGAACACGATAAGCAATCAAATGGATGATGGATGTATGATAATTTTTAAGCCTGTGTTTTAAAAGAGAGCTCCTTTGGAAAGGTTATTCCTGACATTCGCATGGTGAGACCATGTGACACAGATGCCAGCACTGAAAATTGTCTTTTATAAGTAGTTGAGGTTTTAGTGTGTTTTTTTTCTGGCCACAGTTTCCGTCAGTGTGTTACTGTCTTAAAATCGTCTCAGGGTAAACAAAATAGAAACAACCCAGTCTGCATTAGTTCTCTCCATTAAACACCTCCTGTAAAACAAGCTGGTTTCTGGTTGTTTTTTTTTGGGTGGAGGGAGAGTGCTTGCATATTGAGATACTGCAGATATTTGTTCTTTGGGAGGTTTGGCCAAACAGCTCACATTTAGGTCTGTATGACTTTGCAATGTTGTGATGAAACCCTGTGTTTTATCAAAGCTGATAAATTGACCCCTGTATGTTGCATTAATTGTAATTCACATAATGTAACTGTGCAATTCATTTGAAACCATTTGTTTGAGCCTACAACACATAATGTAAAAACAATCTATATAGCATATTGATATTCTGACAAAATCAAACTATCAAAAAATTCTACGATTCATCTTGTCTGTTCCTGGACAGAAACAAAACCAGACTGATGACATCACACAGATGAGGATATTTAAACGAGTCAGTCGGTCATATTTAAATAAACACCGCACCTCATTCTGGAATAATAAAGGCATCATTAAATACATAATCATTTGCAAACATGCAACAGGTAATCATGCAGGTGAAAGGCAGCACTGTACTGCACAGTGTGCAGCTCCATAGGCTCAATCTCTCTGCCTGAGATTAGAGGGTCATCAATTCAAGCCCAGTCTTGGCCCTTCAGCAAGGCCTTTAACTCCCAGCTCCCTGGGTGCTGCTATGGATGGCTGCCCTTTGCAGTCAGCTTGCTCTTGTCTACAGAGAGTAAGTTGGGGGAGGTGTAATGATAATTTTCAAATCTGGATCAATAAAGTATCAATTATTATTACTACAGTTCAGTAACATGATGCACACTGTTTTGTTTTCTAGACTCATGGTAGAATTATTTGGGAGATAAGAAACAAAGTGTATACATGATTTCAGGAAAACTTTCTGGCCATAACGAGGCTAAAAATAAAAGTGGTTATGTTTTTATAGAACATAAATGCTATTCTATTAATCAGTTTTTAGCATTCAGACTGCGCTTTTGCTGAGAGACAGCAGGGCTCCCCCAGTCCCTCCTCCAGGACCCAGTCGGCAGCTGCTAGTCTCCTCTGCTGGCCTCTGACTCTCCTGGAACTCCACCTGGCTTCTGTCACGGGTGTTTCCTTGCCAGCTGTGGTTGCCGGAAGGGGGTTTCAGCTCAATACACAGTTTCCCTACAGCATCCATCCAAGAGCTTTTCCTACATTCACTTCCAATCATCGTAGCCCTATGATGGTGTAAAGCAGTGATTCCCAATCCGGTCCTCAGGGATCCACAAACTTTTTTGCTCCCTCCCGGCTCCCTGCCAGTCGGTCCACATTTTTGCACATTGTGGGTCCCTGAGCACCGGACTGGGAATCACTGGGCCGGACCCAGTGGTTCCTGGGTGAGCCAGCAGGCTCTGAATAGCATTAAAATTAGAAAATCAAAATAACTCCTACCTATGACTAACATTTTTAACATCACTTATAAAACCATTTAGAGTACAGGTGATTTCCAGTCCCACACAGATAACAAAAGTCCACAAAATTTATTGGTTATATAAAGAGTGGGTGAGGAAACACAGATTATTCTGTTTTCTAGGAGTTTTCAGTTTGTAGTGAGTCTTTTAATGCTGCAAACCGCAAATTATGGCAATTACTTTCCATATTGGAAACTCAAGCTCGTAGGCACTTTTTCAGTATTCCGATGTTGTGCAAGTCGAAGCATTTTGCCTTAGGCCGTTTTATTTTTTTATTTCTTAATCTGGAGGTGAACATCACCATCTGTTGGTGAAAAAGCATATTGCGGGGTTTTTGCTTGGGTAACACAGTGGTTAGGGTTCTGCTGCGTGTGTGGAGTTCTCTTTGATGATGACGTAGTGAATAAATGGTTATGGAAGCTCTGGGTTCTAAGAGATCTACCCCCAAGATCCAATGATCTGTCTCTCTCTCTCTCTTTTTCTGTGATGCACTCGCACCCTATCCAGAGAGTAAACCCTGCCTGCATCTGCGATAGACTCTATACTAGTTAAGCAATTGTAAGACGATGGATAATTCTACAGTTCTCAAGAGGTTTATTAATAATAACACTTTCCTCTGATTTTTTTCTTAATATTAGCTTCTTTGTAACTTTACCAACTTTCTATTCATGTCATCTGGTCTCTTACACCTGGCATCAAATGAGAAAACATGTAGATTATTCACTAACAACAAAAGTATAGATAAATTAGATAAAGTGAACAGATCAGTATAACTGATCTTCAGCGAGGAAGAAATAAATCTCCTGTAGATGCTTCTAAAGATACCTGACATGTCTGAGTTGTGAGCTCGACGCGTTTAGCACATCAGCTTCAAATGTTCAGTTACCACAGCAATTTATCCTGGTAAAATTTACAAATTTTAAGGCATATTAACATGCCACAGATGCTTCAGATTGACATGCAAATACGATGTGAAAACACTTTCAACTGCATATAAAGTTGTCCAATTTTCCATTTTTGATCCATGTTTTTCATTAGCATTTAAAAACTCATACTGCCTACAAAAAACATTAGAGATATTCAAATATTTTTTTAGCATTTAAAAATCTCAATTAACATCAATGCTTACACAGACACACAGACCCTGTAATCGATAAGCAGTCATGGATGAAGGTAGTGTGGTAATTTTGTTACAATAAATTGCTTGTAACAACTGCATTCAAGTTGATGCTGTATTTGTGCATTAAGTCTGGAAAAAGAGTGGACAGTTGTGTTTTGTGACTCCCTAGTCCCTTGGACTCGGGGAACTCGGGGGACGGGCAGGGTGGGGGGGGGGGTTGCACCTCCGCCCTTTCCTCTACAGACACTGATGAGTGGGCTGACACTGCCAGGCTCTAATCATTTCCACCCACTGAGCTGCCTGCCTTCCCACGTGCCTTTGCGGCCGTTACAGGCCCAATTTCTTTCCCCCAGTCAGGCTTACCAGCCCTGCATTGGAGAGCCGACACTTTTTCCATTGGCTAATCTACACAGCCCTCCAAAAGGGAAATGAGCATGTGTGCAGCATGTAGACAGTAAGATTATCATGACTCTCACAGGGAGTTTTGAAGTTCAGGATAGGAGGGGATAAAGTGACTTTATTAGCTTTATTTATTTTCTAAAATTCCTAGAAACTTTATTTAAAATTTATGTAATTCCTCAGTTTTTTTTTGCTGATCTGAGAAAATATTCTAAATTCAAGATATTTAAAATATTTGTATTTTGATTAATGATACACTACGCTGCAATTTTTATTACTAAAATAGTGTTGTGGTGGTATATATTATAAAGAGTTAAGAATTTTTTAATGTTTACGTTTTCATCATGCTGTTCGCAGAGGTCTTGTGCACTGAATGATGTTGCAATTTGAGAACAAAATATACTACCTTTGTTATAAAGGTGAAGTATTCCATCATCATCATCATCATCATCATCATCATCATCATCATCGCCATCATCATCAGTGAGAGTCAGCATAGGCTAGCCATTAAACCATTTTTGATTGTGGCAATTCAGCCTCTTGGTAATTCGTTCCCTCGAATTCCTAGTCGCCAGCCTTTGATCCTAAATGAGGGCTTAAAGATGAAAGAGGATTATTACCTGTGCAGGACAAACTCCAGTGAAAGCAAGTGAAAAAGACTTTCATCACCAAACAAGTAATGCCTACATTCCAGGTGGCCGCTCATGTACGTTTGGACTTCAAACATCCATCTTTCAACTAAAAGACAGAAAAAAATTGTAAAAAGAAAGTTAATCCATTCAAGAGTAAAATACATTATTCAGTAACATTTATTGTGGCAAATGTCACGTGTTGGTGTTTTGTAAACACAGCGGCTTTGTTGCTGACATTATAACTTCATATCTCCCGGATCTGGGGTTTGAATTTCAGCCCCTGCTGTTTGTGGGGTGTCTCTGTATGTTCTTCCTGCGCCTGCATGGAATTTCCCGCAGACCAAAAGCAGGCATGTACGTTTCCTCTGGTAACTGGTATCCCAACCAGGTTGCCTCCTGTGCACTGCTTCCTACAGTAGATTGGCTTCAGGCTCACAGCGATGCTACACTGGATAATTAGCTATTGGTGGATGTTTCCTATAATGTCTAAAGGTGATGTGGACATTGTTAGAGTTCCTTACAGACTTTTTTGAGAATCAGAGTATAACTACATATATCCTATACATCCTGTTTCATGGGATTCTACTGCAGTCCTTTCAGCTGCTCCTGAATAGATTCAGATTAAGCACCTTGCCCATGGATAATAGAGCAGAACTCCTCCTGGGATTTGAACTGGCAACCTTTAGATTCTTGGCCTGATTTAATTATAAGAACCAGTCCCCTTTTTAAACACAGACAGCTTGTGGTGCCGTATCTGGAGAACGTCCACTGGCATATAGAGGTTGGGATCTGAAGATTGTGCAAAAAGTATAAAGGGTGGGGTGGCACCCATGTTGCCTGGGGAGGGAGGCAGGTTAAGGGGCCTGATCTATTTTTTCTCGTTCCCGTCATCTTAATGCTGTTTATAACTCCAGTGTTTGAGTAAGAGGGAAACATACAGAGACCAAAATCTGAGCTTATTGACAAGAAAATACTGTGTTCTCTATTATAATGCACGGTGTGCTGATGATACCTAGTGTGTGTAAGTTTCTTTTGTATGATAACAGATGCCCAACTTACAAGAGGAAATGAAGTACCATGTACAGACAGAAGAGGGAGCTAGTGGCATTGATTTTAAAAATTTTTATCTTCACTGTGTGGGGTGTTTTAACAGTACCAAATCAACCCAGGGTGCTCTTTTCCACTTTTCCATTTCCACTTTTTATCAGTATCACCCCCTCATTTAGGTCCAACCATCACATGAAACAAGGTGATTTTTTTCCAGTCAGGCAATAATCTTTTGATTCAAAGACCACTTTTGACTGAACTATAGCATTATTCAACTTTCTCCAACAACTATCAACATGGTTGATATCAGTCTGTCTTTTTTTGGAAATTAAAATTATATCTCAAATGTTAAGACTGAATGACTAAGACAATGTGAATCTTGATCAATTGACTTTCCCTACCAGCCCCTGGAGGATGGGCTCCCCCTTTGAGTCTGGTCCCTCCCAAGGTTTCTTCCTCCTAGGGAGAATTTCCTTGCCACTGTCGCCTCTGGCTTGCTCACTGGGGGCTTTGGGTGGGGCTGCTGTAAAGTGCTTTGAGACAATGTAATGTTGTGAAAACGCACTATACAAAAAAAAATTGAATTGAAATTGAATATTTCTTACTATTTCTAAACTGTGTCTTTGGAAAACAAGAGTGTAAGACAAAGACCGTTTCTTTTAGTTTAATTTGTTCTCGAGGTTGACTTTTACCCTAAATAGGACAAGCGGTTTCAGAAAATGGATGGATGGAAATGATTGAGTATTACAGGAGTTTCAGGCATTACGAAACCATAACGTTTGTTCAATACAACTTGTGTTTAATGATTAGTATCTCTCAGTCAGCAAACTTTTATGTATAACATATTCATTATACAAAGAGTGCTCTGTTCATAATTATGTGGTAGAAGAATCACTGCAAAGGATTTATTAAGGAAGTCCATTGTTCTGTGTTTTTACAATTATCCATAACTGCATTTGAGAAGTATTGTCAAGGTAAATATGTATTATACCTTTTTTATTAACCACACGCAAGGTTCTTCAAGAATGTTTGTACAACTGGAAGCCAGTGTCTCACTTTGATTAATCTCTCATTGTAATCATTGTAATTATAGTGCTATTATTATTTCTGGAGAGACTTTTAGTGGAAAAAACCATTAGCAATAGATTGAAATATTTTTAATTATGTGCTGCAGTTTAAGTAGTGAGGGTACAGAAGTTTGAAGCAATATCTAAATAAAAATGCAACGAATAGAGAAATAATGGTCAGCTTTCCAAAATTAAACAACTTGCCAGTTGTTGATGTAACAGGAATATAAAGAGCAAATTTCTAAATCTCACTCAATTCATTTTTCATTGTTTTTGAGATTCCCAATATCAGTCTTCCTTATATGCTATGTAGAAAACTCACTCAGCCCACATGTAATTCAACAAAGAACTTTCTGCGGACTCACTCCATGAAACAGTACTTACATATGAACTTGATGATCCCATCCACGTATCTTGTGGACTGAAAGAGTTTTGGAAATTGGTTCTTCAATATGTTTTCATCAGTTCAAGAGAGAAAATAGATTTTCCCTGTTTAGTTTTATTATTCTATGGTAGTATCTTTTATTATTCTTTCTACCATCCATCCAAGTTCCATAACCATTTACATATACATCATCATCTTCATTATCACCACCATCATCATCAACATCAGCATCATCATCACTATCATCATCATCATCAACATCAGCATCATCATCATCATCATCACCACTGCTAGCATCATCCTCATCATCATGATCACCATCATCATCACCACTGCCACATCATCATCCTCATCTTCATCATCATCACCACTGCCACATCATCATCCTCATCATCATCAATATCAGCATCATCATCATCAACATCAGCATCATCATCAGCAACATCATCACCACTTTCACCATCATCATCTGCACCATCAACATCATCAGCATCATCATCAGCAATATCATCAACACTACTACCTCATTATCATCATCATCATCATCATTATCACCATCATCATCGCCATCATTATCATCACCACCGCCACATCATCATAATCACCCTCATCATCATTACCATTATCATCACCATCATCATCATCATCATCATCACCTCCACCACCATAATTATAATCATCAGCATCATCATCATCATCATCATCATTGTCACATCCTGCTTCTGTCCCTCCTGTTCTCTCTCCCGAGTGTGGCTCTAATGAGCCACACCTGTTTATCATTTATCTTACCTCTCATTTCAGCCCTCCTGTGACTCACTCAAATTGCCTCTCGTCTGCTACCTCATCAGTGGTGTCCCATACTTGTGCTCCCCAATCCAGTCATTGATGTCATTAAGTGATCCCCTGTGGCTGCCTGTGGGTTTTCCCTGTGCAGGCATCCCCATTTTGACCCCTCCTGGACCTTTTTGTTTCATTGTGTTTCATAAACACCTGTCCTTAACCTCCTTACGTTGCCCGAATGTGACAATCATCATATCCCAGGTAACCTTCTGTGTTGCAGGACATTAACCGTGCATTGATGAAAGAATGACAAACTTTGGCATAATTTTGGAGCAAACGAATTTTTTCCCAGCAGTAGCTTTAAGCATCAAACCAATGGTGACCCTGACAAATCTGCGCATGTCTACAGGTATAGCCTTGTTCTAATAATCTGATCAGGTCCTGGTCATCTTCTTCCAGGTGCATCATGGGTATTGTCCAGAGAGAGTGACCTCTTTCCTCCTCACCTGCAGTGTTCTCAAGTTGACTCATGACAGAATGATCTCTGAAGAGTTGCATACTGAATTCTCACCACTGCACCCTCATTTATAGGCTATAATGGACAATTCTGCTGATGCTGTAATAAAGACGTGATATGGTTTGAGAACACGCACACAAAAAAAGAGTTAATCAGTCATGGGGCTACCCTCTAATATTCCATCTGCCAGAAGCTTGAGATTTGCAGTAAATCTGAAATTCACCTCCAGAGAAATAACAGCGGCTGATAGGTGACTTACACCAGTGCTTCTCAACCCAGTCCTTGGGGACCCCCAGACGGTCCATGTTTTTGCTCCCCCCAGTTCCTTGCCATAGCACAGTTTGCTTTCCCTCCAGTTTTAGCAACAATGGCTTATGCTAGAAAGCTTAACAATGTTTCTGTTAATCCTTAACCAATGTGCCACTTGAGGCTTTGTAGCCATGGTCTTGGGTGATGTGTAGCAGATTTCACGTCTTGTTAAGAGTAAAAAAGTTGCAGGTTCATCTCTGGGGAACTGGGGGGAGGAAGAGAGAGTGGAACTGCTAGAACAAAAGCCCCACATCAAAAACATGATCATATTCTGGAAAATATAAGATATAGTCCAGGTTAGATAGATTACAGTGAAACTGTAAATACTGTCCTTTATCCATCCATCCATCCATCCATTTTCCAATCCGCTTATCCTACTGGGTCGGGGGGGGTCCGGAGCCTATCCCGGAAGCAATGGGCACGAGGCAGGGAACAACCCTGGATGGGGGGCCAGCCCATCGC
>JAODJW010000127.1:25202262-25216346 GCA_026777045.1 Hyperopisus bebe | reverse complement strand
TCAGTAGAATCAGATGCGAATGAGCTATATAACAGAAATGTGGCCATGGATTCAGTAGAATCAGATGCGAATGAGCTTTATAACAGAAATGTGGCCTTGGATTCAGTAGAATCAGATGCGAATGAGCTATATAACAGAAATGTGGCCCACCGTCAGCCTGGGTTTGATGGATGCACTGAGTATCATTATCACCTACATGCAAACAGTTTGTCGATGGCTTGTAAGTCAAATTTGACTTAAGTCTGCTCATATCTACCTCTCTACTCATATGACTTCCAGTACTCTTGCGAGTTCCAGCTTGTCCACTAGCTCTCATTGTTTTTGGGTGTTCTTTCATATCTTTTTGAAATTCCTACATTTCCTTTAGAATTAATGAAGAATCCATCCATCCATCCATCCATCCATCCATCCATCTATCTATCTATCCATCTGATGTCCCAGTGCCCATAATTGTTATGCATATATATAGGTTCTGATGAATGGGTCCACTTCATAATAATTATGTGTTACGCCGAATATGGATTGGGCACCTCAGACGAAGATTACGGCTTCTGTAACACCACCCTCCTGAGTAGTGATATAGCTGTTGCAAGACCTAGCTCAGTACTAAATTCAGCTGTGACATGGAGTCATTGATGAGTTTTTATAGGAAGGCGTTCCTGTTGTGTGTGAAAGGTAATATGGATGCAGTATGTGTTGTTTCCTGCTATCAGAGCTGTTGTTCCAACAAAGTCTTGGTGTGTGTGATTCCCATTTGTAACATGGAGGATGCTTGCACTAATTCAAAAACCAGACTGAGGGGTGCTGTAACATACAGATTACTAATTGGAGTGGTAGGTAAGGAAAGCTGGTTTCATTTATCTTGCAGACCATTGTATGGGTGCTGCCTTTATTTGAGGATGGTATTATGGTTAGATTCTTTTAAAACAGGGGTGACCAGTCTTATCCGCAAAGGGCTGGTTTGTATGGCTGTTTCGCTGCAACTCCCTAATTAGATTACTAATTAGAGGACTGATTGGCTGAAGAGTCCTCACACCTGGGTTTGAACAGGTGACCTACAGGTTATCCCAAAAACCTGCATACACACCGGCCCTTTGTGGATAAGATTGGTCACCCCTGCTTTAAAAGAACTTCAGCTTTTTGTAACTTAGACAATAAATGGTAGTGAGCCAAGGGTCATTGGGTCTATTTGGCATTCAGCCTTTTAACAGGCTGAAGACATTGAAAGTATTGATCAGTAAGGATCAGTGAATGGACGTGAATGGTTGCCAACATGGTATTTAATGATCTCTGGGGTGATATGAGAAAAATTGAAGGCAAGACAGTGGATTTTTATGAGTAAAGAAGGCCTACTTCTACCTCAGATGTATCCACTTAAAAAAAAGAAGAATCAGGGAATGAGATGTTTGAGGATAGGAACAGGTGCTTGCGAGTGGCTGAAGATCTCAGAAATGTTTCTGTCTTCAGAGTCTACTATGGAGCAGGGGGGTTCCAGCTTGGGAACAGTCAATAGTTTTTTGATTAGTTTTTGAACGTGTTTTAAGTTTAGTTTCAAGTATTTTGCTAAGCTTGCATTGCATTGAATAATAATAATAATAATAATAATAATAATAATAATAATAATGCATTTTATTTGTGGGCACCTTTCTAAAATCCAAGGTCACCTTACATAGTCCATAAAAGACAAACAATAAAAACAAATAATTAAAAAGAGTTATTTACATAATCAGACAACAATAGGTCTAAAGTGAGTAAGCCAACTTAAACAGATGGGTTTTGAGTTTTGACTTAAACAAGTGAAGAGAATCGATATTTCTGATATCCGGCAGAAGTGAGTTCCAAAGTCGGGGAGCAGAGAGACTAAAAGCTCAGTGTCCCATGGTGATGAGGTGGGCAGAGGGAACAATAAAATGTGAGAAACTGGACAATAAGTGTAAATAAGGCTATGGAGAATTTAAAATGAGTCTACAAGCAAACCAGTAAACACAATGAAATGCCTCCTGAGACAGTTTGGATGTTTCAGTAACGAGTGCAATTCAGGTCTTTGTTCATTTTGAGGAAAACCCATCACTTGTTCCCTGCCTTGTGCCTGTAGTCAGAGGGGAGGTGGCTCTGCTCCATAAACAGACTCAATATATTCCACAAAGGTATAGGAGGCAGGAGAACTAACTAGATTTAAAGCTACTGGGCTAAAGTTAGGTTACACAATCTCCTTTGCCCTCCTGGATTCTATTAATCTTCAAATTAGCATTTTACATCAGTCAATCTGAGCAAATAATACCTGGTCTGGTTACTCTGGGTTTGAAATCTATACATAACCCTAGAAGAACTATGTATTTAATTTTTTAAGTTATTTTTCATTCTCACATTCTTAAAAGTTGTAATGCCTCAGAAACATACCCAGTAATGTTGCATTGATTTTAGTTGCAGTCAGAATTGATGGGTAATTATGAAAAGGTTCTGAACATTGTATGCTGACAATCGGAAATATACAGGTATCGTTTTCTGAAATAATAGGGTTGGCAACCATTAGTCAGCACATCACTATCTTCTGGGAGTTTATGATTTAGCAATTGAGAAGGTATCTGAATTTAACAGGCCATGTCTCATGCAATAAAAATGTGAAACTAAAGTTTTTTTTCCACATTCTGTTTAGCTTTTGTTTGTGCTGTAGTGGGCATTGCTTTTTAGGTTTAATTTCATTTTTTTTTTTTTTTTGCAAACCTTTAATTTTGATTTCACTTAATGAGAATATTTTTTCCACTGCTGCTTTTCATTTTTGAGCTGTTTTCTTTGATTATTATAACATTGTTCCACACTCTTAAATAAACCTAATCAGGCTGAACTACAAAGGATGAAAGTGTAAGCTTTTAATTGTCTAAACAGCCTTGGAGATTGGCAAAGGTAAAAGCGCAAAATCCATAATCAAAAGGAACTGGGTCAGAGTAATCCGGGACTACCAGGAGTTAACTAGGTTTTGTTTTGCACTAGAAGACTGAGTAACTAACTGGATCGGACCCAAGTTTTGACCCAGAAGTACTGGCAGCTGAGAGAACCTTGCACACTGTTGGGGTCATGACACATTTGTATTATCAACCTGTTGATAAATTAAACCTTTAAAAGAGAATGAAATCTGTAAAAGGTGCTGAGCCAGATTATTTAAAACAAGTTTTAAAATCTATCCTTTGATGAACATTTGAGTTGAGAAGGTAGTTGTTATAAGGCTGCAGTAATTATAGAATATTTTATGCTCACATTGAAATGTTGCTTAAGCATCTCAGTTTTTTAGTTGGAAACTTGTTGTCTTTCAGGCAGACAATCCCATTGGTATTTTCCCACAGTGTTACAACACTACAGAACTAGGCCATAAAGCTTATTACATTTATTTGTATAAATTTTTTTATGTAAACTATATACTTGAGTACTGAGATTATACTCATTGTATCATAGAAAATGAAGAATGCAGTGCTAAATATTTCAACTAATCATAAAGACTTTTGGAAGGCATCCAGATCCGTTTGTAATAACAGAATTTGCACATTTTTCTTTTTTCTTTTCTTTTTTACTCGTTAGCTTATGTTGAACAAATCAATAAATGAGTACTGAACTTAGCCTAGACCAATCTTCTGATTACGTAAAGATTCAATTATCGATTCTGTCAATAAACTTGACAGAAATGTTAACAGATAATGTGCTTGAAATATGTGTTGTTTTTAAAAGCTATTTCAATTATGCCAAATTCTTTGAGTATGTGTACCATAACAAAGATTTTAAAACTCTGCACGCAAACTTCATATGATGAGGATTTTACAATTATAACGAGTAGCTAAAACCCTTATAAATAATTATACATCTTACAGGGTTCCAGGAAGGAGCTTCTGTCTTTCTGTAGATAAAAAGCAGTACCGGTAAAAACCCTTATCAGGTTAAAAGCAGGATAGAGGTATTAGCTTTTCTCCATTTAGCCAATCTTGGCCTGATTCAGATATTTAAAAGAAAAACAACACATTGTACACAGAATAAAAAAAAAACTCTTCCTTGCCGGTAACCTGGCACCCACCTTTGATTGTTAATCATATTTCGTTGCAGTGTTTACCTTTCAGGGCCCTTTGCCATTCGTGTTTTTGGCACGGAGGACACGGTCAACATTCATGGGGCTGCCCCCCCTGAGCAGTCTGTCTCCATGGCAACATGAACTTGTACAGCAGCCAATAGTTGGAGATGTGTATCTGTTTTGGATCATGAAAACCCCTGATTATCTTCCAGGTCTGCCCTCCGATGGAGGCCTTGCACTAAGTGCTATTATTTAGCCCAGCAGAAAGGTTCCTTTCTGTCAGCGTAACTCAATCACTTAAGAATGTGTTCTCATACTTCTGGGATACAGTATCATGACACATCAAAAACCAAAAAATGATACTGTCAAAAAAAAATCTTCTCCCCAATAATATGATAATGAAAATGTGTTCCTATGCCAGAAGAGTGATCTGCTCCTATGCGATGGGACATTCTGAAACAAAAATTATATTGAGTGAGACGAGCTCGTACGCAGCACCATAATTAAGATTCAAAGCCACTTCTTGCCACTCCTTCAGCTTGCTGTCAGCTAATCCAGCCTGAACACCTATTATAAAAGCAAGCTTATAATAACTGAAGAAAAATGATGCATAAAGACTACTGTGTGAATTATTGCCACAGACATGTAAGCACACCACCCATGCCCAGTCTTGGGCCAATACCACAAACCAGAAACGAGTTCAGATGAAGCTGTTAAGGAGATGGACAGCTGGGTGGATGGACAAGCTGAGAGAGGAGGTCACACTGAACCCACTGTCCTTCAGGGTCTGTCTCATCAGAATGGATGGATCCATAACTCAGAGGGAGCTGCTGGCTCAGAAGTGACAGCTCTGCAAGTTGAATGAAGCATAGCTTTGAGCTTCTACAAATTTTGGTGCTGGTCTGCTCAAATGTATTCTTGTTTCATAAAGAAATAATCAACATTTTTTTGCTGAAATTACCATGTTGCTTGTATTCAGTTCAGACCAAACTATATCAATATTCAGACTTTTTGTTATATTGTAAACCAGCAACCCCTTTACTTTTCCCTGAAAAACTGGAATTTTACTTATTCTTGCAAAATTAAAATTATGAGGTGTCCCACTCATGCTAGAGTTTTCGACAGGCATTGATGTTTACATCAACAACAGAAACAAAGTAAAGTACACTGAGCAGATAGAAATGTAAATGTTGGGGGATAAAACAGGCCCGTATGCATCTTATTAAATGAAATTTATTTTTGGTTCTTAAATTTTTTAACTTGGAACATGGGTACTCAGATTTCAGCAAATTCCTTTCCATTTCAGACTGAAATACAGCCCAAATCCATGCCATATTTTATAACCAAAAAATATTTTAAAAAGTAAGAATATGTAAAATCAGGCAGCTCAGTTGACAGCCCCATCACTGCAGATCTCATGGGCTTTAAGGTCCCATACTTGTGTGCTTCCTCCCCCAGAGAACTGAAGTCTCTAAAATGCCTACGTGGTATGAATATGTGTTCCCAATGATGGACAGTTATCCCCTCCGGGATGTTCAACTGTCATATGACCTGTGCTTCCTGGGATTAGCTCCAGGGTCACAATAATCCTGTGTTGGATAAATAGTTGGAAGACGGATGGATGGATGATTGGATGGATGGATGTTTTTTCAAATTGTCCATCTATCCATCTGTTTTCTATACTTGCATGTTCTATGCAGGATTGCGGGGGTCCAGAGCCTATCCTGGAGGCTACAGGCACAAGACAGGGAACAATCCAGTATGGGACACCAACCCATTGCAGGCCACACACACACACCATTCACTCACACATTCACACCTAAGGGCAATTTGGTAACTCCAATTAACCTTTTCATGTTTTTGGACTGTGGAGGGAAACTTGAGAAACTGGAGGACACCCCACGACTATGTCTGAAAAGCTAACTATGATAGAAAAATAACTGTAATGCTTAATTTTTTACATTATTGAAGAATCAGTATAGGAGAAATACAGACATTGGTGGCCTAAGTTTTTTTTTTTTATAATACATAAAATGAATTTCTAAAAATTCCCTGCTTGGCATTCTTATCGATATTAATTGTCATCAATCTGTCATTCATAAGTGTAAACGTTCCGTGAATCCAATGTAACGACTTCAGCATGCTGCTAATTCACAAAAGTTCCATGAGTAAGTGTATGCCACAAATTTGTGACTGGCAGGTCACAAATTTGATCATTACCCATGTTCCCACCCCATTTATCAGCAATATTTGATGCTACTGTGAGGATTGTTTGGAAATCAACTTTACAGCTCAGCCAACAAGATCTGAATTTGGGGATTCAGGCTGTCCCATCATACTGTCATGGTTGATATTTGTGCATTTGTTTTGTAAGTTAATCAACTCATTTTAGAGTAGATATGGAGTAGTATTTATTCTTTGGCATCCATAGACAAAAGTACGCCTACTTTTCTGCTGTTCGCAAAGGTAAATCTTTGAATCCTTTGTTGAGATCTGATGAGCATCACATGGCTATGACTTGGCAGTGAGTCACCAGTTTGTGTTGTCTTATAAGTAAATGTGTTCCTTCAAGCATTTTGATACACCAATATTAAATGAAGTCAGTGTCAACACAGCAGTGTTTGTGAAAGAGCAGTTTGCAATTCTGCAACATGTCTGGATCTTTGTATGAATCAACCAAACGTAACACAAATGGAGCTCGAAACCTAAAACCACTGGATGTTTTTGATGAACTGTCTTACCTGAGATTTATTTTAGCAGGCACACACATTACCCCGATGCTCAAATGTCTGTTTGTGATGTTCCTGTAAAATAAATGTCATTAAGGAGACAGATTAAGGAAGTAGATCTTTGCTTGTTGTTAGGACTGCATACAGTTAATATTGTGTTGCTGTACTTTGTTTTTACATTGGTATTTATTTTTGATTAAACAAAGCCACATTTCTGCTTACATAATAACTATTAATGAAGTGCTGTCAGAACCCAGCAATGCTTCCTGCCGCACCAAGGTCATGTGGTTCACATAATGAGATGTCTTAGACTTATCCATGACAATAAGTCTTCTTAAATTCCTTCATGCCTTTGTTCATCATGAGCTCTTAAAATTATGAAGAAATTTCACTTGACTTAAATTATAGGGTTCTGCAATTCAGCTTCCTCTAAGAACATTGAATTGTCTCTGCCCATTGATAATTTATAATTACATCTAACCCTTAGTTATTATAAACATGGCCATTCAGGGGCATTTCAAAGCAATTATATCTAACTCTGCCATTAAAACAAATATTATCTCAACTCACACTATTATAATTTAAGGAAATTAATCTTTGGGGTATGGAAATCAGAGAGGTACTGAGCTACTCCGTGCAAATGCACTTTAACCTGCATTTTCATCACCTGGCTTAGGTGGGTCTGACTCCAACAAAGGATAATGGTTCTGATGACGGATAGTAGTGCTGGCTCTCTGTGTGGCAAGCAGTCTGTACGTGTCTGACTGTTGCAGCTCTGACTGAACTGCAGGGACAGATAACTTTGCCAACTCATATTCTACCTGTTTGTTCTGTTTTAATGCAAGAGTTTGCCTTGGTTACCTATTCAGTGTTTTTTTTTTAAAATAATTTCCCTGCTTTAATCTACTCTAAGCTTTTCTCCATAAGCATGGCAAAGACCTTCTTCTTGTGGCAAAGAGCACTACAGCACCTTGTTAACCAGTATAAAGAAAACAATTGACATAACAATAAAAAGGCCTTTTGTGGGCTGTGATCACAGAATGAATAATGCCTTTGAAAAGTAATTCTTTAATGTTTGTTCCATGCGAGGGAACTAAAACAACAGATTCCTCACATTTTTTTATAAATGGAATCAATTGCTTTTCATATTTTGTGGAAAAGCCTTTCATCACCGTACATCTGGATTCTAAATATCTTTAAATATCTTCTCACCCATTTAATTACTCCTCTTAGTTTGAGTTAGTTTCTTAAAACAATGTTTATTTTAATTTACTAGTGTACTATTGTTGCTTAGGGATGCAGTTTTTAGTGTCTGTAGCTCATAACATTTCCAGATCCATTGAAATAATGCAAAAACACTAACGTCTATACATCTTATACACCAAATCGTCAAACATTTAGCTCAGGTGCACATCCAATATTTACGATTTACTTTATGATCTTGCCAAATGTTTTTTTGTTTAAACCTCGAGTTGTGGCTTTCTCTGAGGAAAGTGAATAATTAGAGAAAGCTTTCTTATGCTGTGATCAGCACCTGCATGCATGCGCACTTCCTCCTTGCCTCGCCGAGTCCGCCAAGAACCTTCCTCGCCTCATCGAGTCCGCCATCAGCGTTCCTCGCCTCGCCGAGTCCGCCATCAGCCTTCCTCGTTTCGCCGAGTCCGCCATCAGCCTTCCTCGCCTCGCCGAGTCCGGCAAGAGCCTTCCTCACCTCGCCGAGTCCGCCATCAGCCTTCCTCGCCTCGCCGAGTCCGCCATCAGCCTTTCTCGCCTCGCCGAGTCCGCCATCAGCCTTCCTCGCCTCGCCGAGTCCGCCAGCCATCAGCCTTCCTCGCCTCGCCGAGTCCGCCAGCCATCAGCCTTCCTCGCATCGCCGAGTCCGCCGTCAGCCTTCCTCGCCTCGCCGAGTCCGCCGTCAGCCTTCCTCGCCTCGCCGATTCTGCCATCAGCCTTCCTTATGGGTTTCCCCAGACTTGTTCTTGCAGGATCTGGGAAGATAAACATTGCAAAAATGCCAGCTTGCCGTGGGGATGTTTGTGGAATGCTTGTGTTATGTAGTAAAACTTGATTTTATGGTCCTTTTTTAATTTGATGTTCTTTATAAAGGATGGCTCACAGTAATCACTATAAATCACCCAACACGTTTTGCCAATTTTTACATGCAAAAAGGGATTTTGTGCATTGTTTACCAAAACAAAACAACAGCTAAACCTACCAGCTGTATGTAGCTAACGTCTTTCTTGGATAGACTGCTACAGGCTGCATACATTTTGGACATGAGTGCTACCACTGCTTTTTAATGTTACTGTATGTATAGAGATTCTAGCTATACCCCCCATCTGCACATTTTTCCCCATCTGTGCATTTCCCCACGTTTCTCTATGACTTCTTTTCAAAATCTATGCCCCCCCATGCTTGACACTTCTGCCCTCAGCTGCTGAAGACATTCCTCAAAAACTCTGCATTGTTTTGTACCTGAGCAACAAATTAGCTTTGGAATGCACGTTGTCTGCTGTAAATGGATTTAGGGCAATAAATTTTCAGGATGTGAGCAATGGAGAGAGTTTCATCATGATGAAGAGTCAGGGCTTGTTTTGAAGGGAACAATGTCACTGAAGTAATGAGCTGACTCCAAGTATTTGTTATTACAAAAGGCATTTTTCTTCTGGAGGTGGAATCTTCATCGAGTTTCAGACTGTGCTGCTACACGTTCACCTGATAGGAACACCTCACAGCAAAGGAGATTGGAAGGCCATTATGCACCATCCAGAAGTTACCTGGAATTTGTAGCTATCTGATTAGGAACAATAATCAAAGAACTACTCAGTATTATTTTAATATACAATTTATTTAAATGCCTTGATAAAACAAATGATTTAAGATTAAAAATAAACAAAAGGTTTACATCTTTGGATTTAAAGTTGAATCGTAAAATCAAGGTTGAATAATGGCAAACCAGGATAAATTCCTCATCAGAACACAGCAGAAGCAGAGCATTTTCAAACAAATCAGCATCAAGCTTTTCAAAAGGGAGAGCAGCCTAAAATAAGATGAAAAAGATTTCCCACCCATCTTGTGAGAAAAAAATCAAAAGAGAGAAAAATCACACATACAGCTAGCAGTGCAGAACAGCTAAGCAGCTGGTAACAGATCCACTGGGGTGCATGATCATGTCAGACCAAGCTGCCTGTGTATGAGTGTGGGTCTGTGCTTTTCAGGTACCCACAAAATAAACTTCAGTTTTATAAAAATCTGTGAATGCAATCAAAAACACTAAAAATGCCAAAAGTCTGATATTTTGTTTGGTTACTTATGGTTAAGGATAGGGCTGAGTAGGGGCTAAAGTCGTCTTAGTTAAGATTAGGGTTATGACCTTAGAAACGAATGAAGAGTCCCCACAATGATAACTGTGTGTGTGTGCACATGCATAAGGTTTTGAATACATGGACTGTATCTGCATATGTATGTGTGTGTGCGTGTGTGTGTGTGTGTGTGTGTGTGTGTGTGTGTGTGAGAGAGAGAGAGAGAGAGAGAGAGAGAGAGAGAGAGAGAGAGAAAATGGACCCACGTTACATTTAAATCCAGCACAGAACACCTCAGGAATTCCACTCAATGCCTGTCCTCACCAAAACAGGCTTCTGTGATTCTACTCTGAAATACCATGTTTTTAATTGGGAAAAAAGTCACAAGAGCATAAGGAAATTTTGCCTTTCATGGTGCACATTATGAAGGCTTATTTTAGCAATTAACAATGCTAAAAGGCTATTGTTTAGCTAGTGGTGAAACTAATTATAAAGTACTATTACAGAACAACGGCTATATATATTAAGTAGATTTAAACTCTGCTCAGTATCAGCTGGTTGAAACTATCTTGGGAATGCAATATTATATCGGGACAGATTTGGATATTTATGCATGGAACGTTTTTGAAGTTGATTTACCAGTTTTTTTTTTGTGAAATGATTGCTGGGTGCAAGAAAGAAGTCAAGTGCATTCTTCCATATTGATCAAAGCGAGTGTTTCGCTTTGGAGCCATAAAGATTATGGCCACCTTCCTGGGGTTGCCTTACTTCTCTGTAACTGTTTGGCAAAATTAATGCCAGGTTTCAGGTTTGGTACTGATAATAGGATTACTGGTTAGAACAATGGATGGATGGTATGCCTTAATATGACTTCATGTGCTAACAAATTCAAACCAAAACTACAGTTCCCATGATACATAGACTGTTCTGAATTTCCTGGCACACAAACAACTAAAAAAATTAAAATAAATGTATTCTCTGTGCCACCTCAGTGTATGAGAGTTTAGGCTAACAGGGCATGACGAATGTGTCTGGCCATCAGTGTCTCAATGTATGAGGTAATTCTGAAAATCTGCAGACAGAATATGATTTTTAGTCAAATTTTTTATTATTGTTTGGTGAAAAATGGTGTTTTTTTTTGGAGACGGGGCCAGCAGCTACACTGAGATATGCATTCATAATATTTAAATACGATAAATGCCATAAACAAGTGGGTATGTGTGGAGGGTCACTGACACAATTTCTTCGTGTCACTTGATTGAACACCATCTTGGGTCTTCGGCCGCATGTTTCATGCCTTTTTTGTGAACTCCCCAGCTGAGGAAAAACCTCTTTGGTTGAGCTTTTGTCCTCTTCAGCCATGCTACACTCAGTGGGCTTAATGAACTCGGCCTGTTTACCGGGGTGCTGCCTCGACTGTGCCTCGACGTGAGCAGCAGGACGAACAATCAGGGCCCTCGGTTACAAGTTTCATGTAAAAACATATTAGGAATAAGTGCGGTGCAGGTATCACTGCCAGAGGGCCTACCTCTGGAATCCAGGGTTTGTTTTGCTGGTTACAGAGATAGGGAGAGAGAGAGGAGGAGAATGAGGGAGGGAGAGAGAGAGAAACAACAAGCCCCCTGACTACAAGGAGAGGCAGTGTAAAGTTCACTGGCAGGTGAGGCGCACTGGGGAGAGTGACCTGCACTGTCTGACTGATGAGAAAATGTGTTGATAGACGTTCATATACCCAGGCACAGTATCAGGGATAAAGACCACATTGTTTTGACTGTGCTGTTTCATTTAGGCGGATATTACGTCAGTCTTTCCATCTCTACCTTTAGCTGTTATGTTTTTTTTTGTTTTTCTTGTTTTGTTTTTTTTTTTTTTTTTTTGCTTTTGCTTCCTAGTCCAAAACATGCATAGTCGCCTGCATTTTTTTTCTTAAACATACTGGAAGAACGTACAATGACAAAATTAGCTTTTGATAACATAACGGCCACAAATGCTCCATTTTTAGGCAAGGCAAGTCGCATCCATATTGTGGGTACTATACAAAATTGCTTAATTTGCTGTTTGTCAAAATCTTGTGGTGGTATTTGTTCAATATGCCGACCTAGCAGCACTGACTCCTGCTGGGAATTTTGAAAATAGTATTTCGCTTCTTTCAAAGGAATGCCAATTATGAATGGGCTCTCCGGTGCTCGTTAATCTACCGCATATATATCCTGCACCTGTGTGACCTTGTTTAACATTGCGGTGTGGGCGTACAGTAAAGATACTCTGAGTCATGCAAGTGAAACATTAACAGCAGCCTAATTGAAATGCATTGACATGCCCTTTGGTCATTGAAACATTTTAATATAAGAAAGAATATAAAAATTTGAATATAAAAACTATTTTGAACACTATATGATAGCTTTGAAGCATTTATTTCGAGAGGGTGCTGAATAAACTTCAATTTCTCTTGTCTTGCTGTTTGATTTTCCAGTTTTACCAAACAGTACAAATAAAACCTGAAAATAGATTTCTACAGGCATATTAAAAATAGTACTAATTTTTTTATTACCTGAAACTCTGGGGGAACAGCATTATCTTGTTAAGGTTTTTAGCTTTTTGTGCCAAATTTTCATAGTCAAACTAGGTTTCAGGATTTTGAATTTTTACTTAATTATACACACAAATCTTGCCAAATAAAGTTTTTAAAGTGGGACACTTTCTTTTTTTTTTAGTTTTTGTGCCGAAGCAAAATAAATTTTGATGCAACTGAAATATGAGCAAAGACGTGGACTGGGCCACATGCTTAGCGCAGTCTTCCCACGTTCAGTGTGTACCCTCCCAAAGCTACATCTGCATATCTACAGCAGATCCTCTGTGGAAAATACATCTGACTCCTCTCTCATTACTGTGAGTTATAGTCTGCCATTACTCCCAGCGTAGCTCAATTAATAACCCTGCTCTGAGATGGAAAGCTGAGGACTTAATAACACATTTACGGCAGATAGGTCCCATGAAGATGCAATAATTTGGGGAGATTGAGGCGCTGGTCGGTGGGGCCACTTGATCCAGTGAGCAGGGGGAGGGGACTCTACGGCAACCAGGTGTCGAGCTTCCTGAATGTAGACATTAAAACGGATAGTAGCTGTCATCCTCCCTCTAATTACCCCAAATCCCTCTACCCACTTTCCTCCTCGCATTCACAAATGGAATCAGGTTTCCATATTTCCATTCTCACAAAATATTCCCTCCAAAATTCCTCCAGTCCTAGATTTAAATATATACCTCTGTAGTATTTATATCTGCTTGTATATTTATCTGTCCCACAATTCTGCATATAGTATGTAAAAATGCAAGGGTAAAAACTTATTCGAAGTTATGCAATAATGAGTTTTAAGCAGCTTTCCCAGCTCTTAGCAAGCATATGATATGCTACAGTATGTCCTTAATTGTCCAACGTCTCATAAGTCCATATGAAGTTGGCCACTTTTACTTGAGAACTATTATTGATGCATCACTGAAGTATGCAGTGTGTGAATGAATTATTCTCAGAAAAACTTTTCGATGCAGTATTTTTACTTTTACCTTAAGTATATGAATTGATTAACAATTTGAATGGAATTTACAGTCTGCAGCCCTGAGGCCGTTTTCCTCTTTGAGGAGTTAGTATTACATCCTTCCTAGATGACGACTCTGAATGTATTTTTCTCTGGGTATTTGTCTCCTTCTCTGATATTTCAGCCACTGGGCTACCATACGGTTGTATAGAATGGCTTCTCCTCCCTTTGTCACAGAAGACAATGGAAAGCTCTTTGTCTGCTTGTCTTGTGGCAACGACCTGTCAGTCCAACTCCAGACCATGACTTTGTAATTTTCCCCATTGTCCTGTTTGATGTGTAGAGAAATAATGAAAATGAAAAGTCATGCAAGAAACACTGAAATAGAAATAAGGTGGGACAGGTGATGGCTGCTTTATGTTATTTCTCATTCAATCTAAAGTAGGGCCAACACTACCTATAT
>JAODJW010000127.1:25129917-25148706 GCA_026777045.1 Hyperopisus bebe | reverse complement strand
TATATATATATATATTCACTGCCGATAAAAATAATTAGCACATACTACTTTACATGTATATTTTTCATTCCTCCCATGTCTGTATACATGTTTGTAGTTGTCTATTAAGTACAGCTCTCCTCATGCTTGCCCACAGTAGAAGATCAGGGGATGTGTGCCCCTGTATTATTGATGTCCTTAATATCATATACAGACATATAATGGCTTGCAGGAAGGTGAGAAAAGAAAAAGTGACCAGATCTTCACGACTGACAGATGTTATCATCTCATGTTTCAGGGGTTAATTCCAACACCCACACCTCACTTAAGTGTCCAATGTGCATTTCAAACACACTTAAGTATTTTCTGTGATTACATTTTTTTCTGTATGCATTCTTAATGGGGGACCAGAAATATTTACTTCAGCATCCTCACACATTTCAAATGGTGCGTGTTTATTCTAAGCTGTGGGCTGTTGGTTGATTTCTTTCCACATCTATATGTGTAATGCAGAAAGAGCAGGGAGGCCACAGTAATGTAGTCATACTATTACTTATGTATTAATTACCTACAGACTAAGCATTAGTTAGTCACTTGTCTCATGTTCATTCATTAATGAATTGTGACACATCTCTTCTTGAGAAATGTATACATTTGTTACTGTATCTGTTAATTCTGTAAATCTCTGTGGAGTACTCAGGGAACTACTGAAAGAACAAGTAACACAAGTTAAATACTGATCTCATATTTGTTCATCATTAATGAATCATGATGCAACTTTCATCCCAAGCCGTTACTATATTTGTTACTATGTCTGTTAATTCTGTAAACTTTGTGAACTACCAAGGAACTACTGAAGGAACAAGTAATGCATAACACAAGTGAAATACTTACCTCATGTTTGGTTCATCATTAATGAATCGTGACACATCTTTTTTCTCAAGTACCTCGAGTAGCTACTATTTTTGTTCATGGTCTGCGCTCTAGAAACTGAGTTACTAAGTATTTGTGCCCCCTCAAGTGTCACCAGAGCAAGACCTTAGCTGGTCAGGATCTTCAGTCAAAATGTAAGTTCAGTGTCAGCAGAGGGCAGTATGGTACCTGATAACTTCTACATTTAGGTAATTATCCATTAAAACTTATATTAACTAAGAATCTTCCTTGATATTTTTCTGTAATATATCAAATATCAACACTAGAAATATGATAAAAGATAAAATGTTAAAACTATATTAATCCCTACATAGAAAATAACAATCTAATCTTTATTTCATTAAAAAAAAAATCTTTTATGATTTTGTATTCAAATAAGAATACTTGTGTTTTGTTCAGTAATCCGCAGGAGGCAAATAGTCCTTCCATCCTTTTTCTGGTACCGCTTCTATTCTGGGTCACGGGGGTCCGGAACATATATTTCCGCATTTATGTTAAAATCACATTCAATTCATGGGAGAATTAAATGCACTATATATTACTTTGGGAGAGAAGACCGATAAATTGCTGTGTCTTTCCCCACATGCTGTCAGTGTCCAGTGGCAGTTCCAATTAAGACCAAGACACCTATACATCTGTCCCTAACAGCAGAGCTGTTAAAAGTTCATTTAGCAGAATTTTTTAAAACCATGTTAAGTTGTGTATTATAATCTTAGGTTCAGCTAAATATACTTTAAAAACTACTTCGATACTACCTCCTGCGTATGTTTAACAAGTGTCGGACTACTGATCTGAAGGAAGAGGAATTTAAATGTAATTTTTGTGTTTGTCCACAAGAGGGCGATGCAAACACGAATTAAAATCGATTTTGAACATCTTTTATTTTTGGATTCTCAAACATTCTGACGTTCTGTGTCTTTTACAGTTGTGCAGCACCATAAAATTACTAACAGCGGTTGAATAGCACAAAAAACTAATTAAGAAATTCTATACTCTTTAAAAAAAAAACAAGTCAGTGTGTAAGCAGTGAGGGTGAGAAACTTGCTTGCTTCTCCAACCCTTCCTATGAAACTGTGACCTTCCTTTACTCAGCACTTTTGTACCAACTATACTATGAGGCTGTTTCTGATATGATCTTTCAAACCTAAATTTACAGTAGCATTTCTGACTTCAAATAATATTGTACTGAAAAAGTAATATATCAGAAAAAAAAAATTATTGCGATTAAAAAAAAAAACTTTTTTTAACGATTGTAGATTTTTTTCTCGTAATGGTTCAAATTTGCGTACATCAAAAACAAAAGTCAGGGTCAGTGGCACATACCTGCAGCGTTGCTGTGAAGCGTCACTCATAACTGAAAGCGAATAAGTGGGTGGAACGGCGGCTCCGTGGTTAGCACTGAATATTGAGCATGACACCGAGCATGTTTAAAAAAACGCAGCATTCAGATTCAAGCAATGCTGATTATGTTTATTAATGAAAACAACACAAACCTGATACGGCATGCACGCAACACTTCTCCGCAAATCACACGGAGTCATTCTTTACAGTCCCGCGCCATGTCTGTCAGTCCAGTGTAGCAGTAAGTGCACGATACATGGTAAGTAACTACAGCTATTCTGAAGTTTGGTTAATTTATAGTGAGGGCACACAATGCTTTAATATGCACTACCCTTACATTTCAAAACATTACTAAGAGAAATTAAGCCAAAATTAAGGGACTGGGGAGGCTTGGCAAAGCCACCTGGAAAGGCTGCCCCAGGGCATGCATATATATTTACATATATCTCACATCACACGTGGTCCTCTGCAGCAGGGGTGAGTCAGACGTGCTGCCTTCGTGAATCCCTAAGAAAGGCAGCAGCTTGTATAGTTATCACCACTGGGGCAAAATCTCTGCCCTGCAACTATACAATCTGCTACCTCTACCCAGGGGTCCCCATGTCAATCGCCTGACCATTAGCCAGCCTCTGTGCGTCGTTGTCCTGTGAACATGACCGGTTTTCTGAGAACGCAAGTGTGCCGAAGTAGATTAGGAGTGCTCTGTGCAGAGGAAGGTGTGGGAGAGGGAGAGAGATAGCGAGAGAGAGAGGTGCGTCAAGGTCGTACCTTTGTGCTAATGCTGTAGTCAGATCTGTGCTCCCAGCCGGAGAGAGAGTCACACCCAGCTACCCACAGCCAGACCTGGCCGCTAGGCTCTAACTCGCTGCACTCCATTTGAAGTCAGACGCAATATGTGACTCGCCCTTGCCTCGTCTTTTTCTCGTTTTCTCCACATGACCTCTACTGAGTGCAGTAAAAACACCCAACCTTGTGGATGGGCTGCACCCAGAGGCCGGCCACTGCACGAAGGTCACCCACCCCCGTGTCGTCCCTGTTCTGGCTCCCGACTGGAATAAGCATGAGCAATTAGCACAACTCCTACGTTTCCCCACCGCGGGCGACATCCTCATCTCTTTGGGCTTTTCAAACCCAGTTACTCATTTCAGTAACACTTCTGTAACTGGACTTAAACTAATTTGCCCAACTGACCATGCCTTACATGCACCAACAATGGGTTTATCAACAAGCTGGTGCATTCGAGTTATTCACAAGGATGCACTGACAGGCTGTTGTCCACCGTCCTGCACGCAAATTTGTATCTTTTCTCACGCTGCTTGTGCCTGTCTCTCTAAACAAGGATGTGAGGAAACTGGAACTAAAGATGGTTGACGCTGTGTAATCAGCAGAACACTACTGGAGCAAAAAGGACAGATGGGAGAGATGCTTCTCTGCTCCTCAGGGAAGGCAATAGATTGTATAGTTATCTTCCAAACAGGGCAAAATCACTGCCCTAGAACTATACAATCTACTACCTCACGCTGCCTGAGCATTTGGGACAATATTTCAGTGAATTTGTGTGGGAAAAAAAAATTTCACATGCACTGAACTGAACAAATATTTACATAGATAAGTACATACATACCATACAGAGCATATATTAATTGTATATTTTTGCAATACTCATTCACAGGCAGTAGGGGGCTCCAGCAGATTCAGAAGAATTGCCGCCACTTTGAGAAAGACAGTAGGATGTATAGTTATCTCCCAGTGTGGGTATGACCCTAAAACTATACAACCTACTACCTCATCCCACAGTGCCACTGTCGACTCCCCACGTGTCACAAGCAGGAGGCTACTGGACAAAAACGAGGCTGATCCCAGGTAGGACACAATTTCACATAACATAACTGCACGGTAACCCACCGCATGGTCTGTAATGAACCCGAAGACAGACTTTCGCAGTATCACTTCACATGAAGATAGATGTGTTACCTACTGCTCGTTTAAAAGATCATCACTGTGTCGAACTCTGGCTCCAAAATGCAGAGGCAGATGCCGGACCTGAGGATGGCACCGGGCCCCCAGTCCTGCCCCCAGCATGTTCGCTCCAGGTCAAACACCCTGCGTGCCGGGCGTCTGGAGCGTACGGTCGTATCCCACCTTTCATTCCTCACCATCCTCCACGATTTTTATATAATTCATGCCATTGTTCTTATTTCAGAATCACAGCAAGTCTCTGCATCCTCTAGTCAGCTTTAAGCACCAAAACTTTAAAAAGCTACTTCATCTTGTACCCTGCAGCGATACTTGCCACAGTGACTTGGAACAATTCCGGATCCCTTCCTGGATTCCGATCCTGTGCAGAAGACAAAAAAAAAAAAAAAATCCACATAATATATTAGAAACATAAACTGGTAACAGAAATCCATCCACCAAAGCGTCTCCTAACCACTTACCCAGTACTGGGTCACGAGAGTTGATAAAAATTACAAGAGATAAAAATGACTTAAAAAAATGAGCCAGTACAGCTGGCAGAAAACAGAGGCGGCTACGAAGTACGGATTCATTCAGCGCTGAAAGCACAGCCCCAAACGAACCGGGCCAGGGCGTGTTGAACAAAGCCTTAATGAAAAGCCGTTCCCTTCTTCTGCTGCATGTTAATACACTAGCCGTGAACGCCTCATCTTTGGCGGCATTAATATTCAGCAGCGGCGATGACGCCTGGACGTCCGCTCGGAGCACGTCACGGGCGGCGCTTCGCCGGCGTGGAAAATAAAAAATGCACCGCCGGCTGTCGAGACGAACGGCAAGGAATGAATGACTTTCCTCAGGCCGCTCGTTTAAGGATTCGACAGGGGGCTTGGCAACCATCCCAGATCTGCTTCCACCAAGCCCTACCGTATCTGTCGTTAGGCTCTAATCAGAAGCGTTTTTTTCTGTCAATTCGGGGGAGCATTTTGGTATTCCGCAGCATAAGGCTGTCTTAGCATCTGGTCTAAAATTCCCCTAAGCACAGATATATAAAAACTGGACTGGAAATGGGCCTTTGAGGGTATTTGGCATGCTGCCTATATTAGATTAGCTCAATAAAGGATTGCTTCTGGGGGCCTTGGCAAAGTGCAACAACAACAGCAGCCATTTCTTCCTTTTGGTCGATATCCCAACGTTGCGCTTGACTCACCAGCAAAACGCAACAATACCATGAAATGGTTGCACTTGGAACCTGTCTACCGCATTGCTATCAGCCTGCCCCACCCAAAACCAACGACCCTCTCTCGGGGAAGGGTGAAATAAGCCAAGATCATGCTCAGCTTTTTGAAAAGAGCGTGAACAATTCCTTTTTGCAGTTCTGTGTTTTTGCACAATCAGGCTCACAGTTGAGGTGGTCTGAGATTAGCGCCGTTTATCATCCCTCAACAGCGATTCCACCCACACCTGCATTTATCCTGCCTAATCAGTGACACAAGGCCACGTTTGGCCTCAGTCATAACAACCATCCAAAACAGCTCATTGTGATGTGATAATCATAAAGAAACATTCCATCTGGCTGATTTCATGACAATGCCTTGAAAACAACAACATAGCTTAGGTCCCTCTATGATATATTACCTACCGATCAGTAATTGACTAATTGGTTCTGGTCCATGCTGTAACATAGACTGGCACAAATCAAAGTATCCCGAGCGGTGAGTCACAACAAAGGACAGCTGTCCACCATTTGCTTAACACTCTCATATGCAGAGCCTAAACAAAGCATTCACCTCTTGTAGTTCTCTTTTCTGCACCTTTTAGTGAAAAGGAAACTTTGAGAGATATTTTATCACTCTTGGCAAAATAATTCATGATCTGTCGATGTAAATGCTGGACATGTCTGACTACCCAATTTCCTTTATTGTTGTTTTTTTTCCTAACACACTCTACTGCTGCCTCGTCTGTGTCCTGTTGGTTCATGTACTGCCGGTCCTGGATCTTTCACACTGAGGCAGGGTTTTCTAGGATTTGCCTGTATTACGGTCCTTCCATTCTGCGTTCTATTCCTGGCCCGTGAAGAACATCCCCACAATTCCCATAATGCCGTGTGGCCTCCAGCATGCTGCACAGTAGGGATGGTTTTACTTAGGTGATGTGCCGTCTTCCGTTTACACTAGACATGACGGCTTGTATAACAGGTTTGCATTGCACCAGAGAATTTTCTACCATATCCCTCCAGTCTCCCACATTCTTATTTGAAAGGGGGATTTTCCGTGGTTTTATTTTTTCCAAATCACTCCCTTCTTGCCTTTCCTCTAGCAGACTAGATCTGTGAAATAGCAGATAGAATTCATGGACAGTTTCTCATTGCAACGCAACTCATTTAGAGCGACCATTAACGTCTCAGTGGTTCCTCTGCTGTTGCTGGATGAATGCTCACTCTGGCAGCAGGATTCTGGGTGGTGCTCGACAGATTCTGCCTCTCATTGATCAATCTGGCTCTATTCCATGAGATAATTAATGCCAGGGACATTGATCTTTTTATACACTTCCTGTAATCGCAGATCCAAGATTTGTTTTCTCTGTTCTTCCTCCTCCCCTGTACTTCATGTTATTTGCTTTCAAAGCATTTATGCCTCTAACTTGAGACATTAATGGGCCGACTCCCTTCATACTACTGATTGAATTCTTGAGAATTTTTTGCATCATAGTTACTTTAATGCCGTCATAACAGAATTGATGAATACTTACCCGATAACCTCATAATTTTTATTTGTCAGTTTGGGGGGGGGGATTGGCACAGGATATTTACAAAAAATAACTAATAATTACTCATGAAATTACACTTCACCAAGCCTCCCTGGGGAACAATATTCACTTAAGTATAATATTCACAGTTCTCTTGCACCAGTTAATGCCAAAATTTAGAGGTGCAAGGTTAGATGGTGACCTTTGTGAGTGGGCTATTTATATGCAATGTTTTTACTATCAAGTTTAAAAGCTATTGTTGCGTGATCTGTGGTAATCCACCACAAATCCATGCTTGTCCCTGACTCATGTTAACTTCTACAAGTCTTATACGCTTCAAGAAAAAAATAACCTTTTAAGAAATAAAATCAGTGAATAAAGTTAGTCTAACATACAGTACAGAATTCTACACAACTTTGATTAGAGAATATTAATATATTTTTTTGAAAACTGGATAAGTTGTGTCATTTTAAAAATGTGCACTGAAAGTGTCACAAATTTTTTTTTTTAAAAAAAACAAAAACCTTTAAAATACAACTAAAATTTCTTGTTTCCCTATCATGTATACACAAAAAAATAACAACAACCTACCCAAGAAGTCAAAAGAGAAACAAACCCTTCCTTGGTGAGCCCTGTCCTTAGTGGGCACATAAATGAAGTGTACCTTTTTGCCTGTATCTGACAGTGTGTAATGTCAAGACCGACATGCCCCACACATGTAATGTGTAAGGAAGGAAATGCCCTTACAGGCACACAATTCCAGCATGCACACACCCCAACCTTGAACTAACATGGCCTTAGGCATGTTAGAAATACCACTTCTGAGGTTGTCTTTTTGGCTACAGCTTGATATCGCCTCCCACGGACCACATCTTTCCAAGGCCGAGATGTAATAACAATGCTATATGGTCTCTGTTGTCCACATGATTCTTTTCATCTCAAAAGGAGATCCATCAATTCCGATTGTACAAAAAAATGGTAGAAAATTATAACAGGATACTTTCTCTTCCCTATTTTATCAAAAGCTAAGGAGATACACTTAGAATGAGAGATGCATATGCACGCAATGTTATGCACGAGATGCACAGCTGGTCTTGAATGGCTACAGATTGCACGAAACAGGCACAGAATCATCCGAACATCTGTTCTAATTCATGTAGATTATCCAGAAATTCTGGGAAGACATTCATTATTAGATTAAATTTGAAATTCGAGATACACGACTTACAATACAATAGTCATAAAATGTATATTTACATTTATGGTGAATTCTCACTTGACAATATTGTGATATTGGACAAACCCTAAACAAATAAATACACAATATTAAAAATTTGCAACAAAAATCCCTCCTAGTATTGATACATTTCAAAAAAAGTCTAATTCATAAAGTGAATGTCCTTTAAGTGAATGTCCAGTAAAAACACCCTTAAATTATATATAAAATGTACTGAAATAAAGAAAAATTTTGATAATTAAACGGGAAACAGTACAGGAAAAAAGTGAGAACGCAAAAAAAATGAGTAGCATTAATTTACTGACATCGTGTAATTAATTCATCAGTTATGCATTCGTATTAAATGGGTGATTAGTATGACTCAAATCGTCGTTCCCACTGCTTTTTCTTCATTGAGTTTCGGTTGAGTGTTATATAGCACTGCATTCATAATAATGTTAATTTTTGAACTTTCAATGTATGCGTACACCGTATTTCCTGAAAATTAATTTAAAAAAATTCTTTCCAAGGCCAAGGTCTCCCATTCAAACGAGCTTGATGGGGGAAGTGACGACAGCACGGCTGACTCACTTTAAATGCGCAAAGAGAGGAGCGGGGAAAGGCGCCGGTTAGCCAATCAGAGGGAAGCGGGGGAGGGGCTTCTCGCTGCTATACCAGCTAGGATTTTGGAGGTAACGCAAATATCGTTAAATGTGCATAAAAGGGGAAAGTTCACTTCACGTGTTCAGCAGAATAATTTAAAAAGGCGATCGACGTATCGGTGGCCAACTATCTGCTAAATCACATCCCCCGTGTATTAGATTTTTACACCTAGCCGCCTGCATTCCATTAGTGATTTTGTGAAGAACAGGCTGCCTGGCTGGCTTGTATGAAAGCATGTGGTCGCCAGAAAAAAAAAAAAAAAAAAAAAAAAGGGGAAAAAACGTGTAAGCGTTCAGAAGTGGTATTTCTAACATGGCTGGCTATTACGGACAATCAGCCATAAATATGTCACGATGGCGGGCGTGCTTTCCCGTACCCATCCTTGTCTCTGCCAACGGTGGCCAGCCAGATCCCGGGAATATACATGCAAAGCAATCCAGAGCATGTGCAATGCTAACGTAGGCTAACCACTTACTGGACAGAATATCTTCCGTATACAGTAAATGGCTGAGAACCAGCATCGTATTTGCTTTGATTATTATTAGTTACTCTTAAATCCACATCAAACACGTAACAAAGCATTACTTTTCTCATAACTTTTATCAGAGATGTATTTGCTGTACCGAGCTAAATAGCTAGCCAGCTAACCCACGCGATGCACTTCTCCCCTTCCCGTTGTATTTTTCACATTAAGTAGGTAGCTATCTGCGTTTTCCGTTGTCGTATCCCCTTACAGATATCTGATTCACCCACCAGCCTGCTAAATGTGAATAATTGTTGGCTAAGTTAGGCGTAACGTGAAAACTTTTTTTTTACCTTACTTTATCCATGTATTCCCCTTCTGTTCTAAAAAATGGCGGTTTTCAAATAAGCATGGCTGAGATTTAATCAGCGCAGCTTTCATCCATAAATAACAATTATACGATTTTTAGTTACCAGTAAAAAGCGAAATGTATGAAGCAGACCCACTTATATTTTAAAAAAATCATACATTAGCTACATAGCCACCCAGGATTAATTATATCTTTTGAAAATTGACGATTTTCTTAAAATTCAACCTGTATCGTTGTAATAAACGCATCGCGAGTTACAATATAATTGCTCTGAAGTTATGTGAGGAAAAGGGCGTTTTTCCCCGCTGTAAATGTGAGCCTCCCTCGCTTACCTGCTGCTGCCGCCGCCGCCGCTGTCTGTGTCTGTACTGTAGTACAGTAATCGGGAGATTTAAGTACCCGGATGAAGTTATTCATTGTACATACTGCGCTCGCGCTCGCAGCTGTAGGGAGACATGTGCTCGCGGGCTGCCCTGCCCACCTCCCCGTGTCAAACGGAGGGTGCCTGCGCGCGCTCGTCATTGCCATGACCACGATTTTATCAATCATTTTTATTCCATTTGGTTTTGTGAAAATCGTATTTTCTTCTGGCGTCGGTTACACGGGCATTTCTGGTTAACTGGAGAGATTGAATCGTTTTGTGTTGTGAAAAGCACTGCATATATTTTCACACTAAACTGGTGTAGGTAATTATCAATTACAGTGGTAGTTTGCTTGATGGTGTAGATTGTTTACCGATTGCTTTTTACTCCTATTTTGTACACCCTTCTGCTTAATAGATTTATGAAAAACCGCTGCTCATGTTTAGATATTTGTACATGCGTACCCGTGGCATTTGTAAGGAGTACGATTAAATGGAATTTACGACAGACCTTCTACTGACTTTTTAAAATGGCCTATCAAAATGAATTATGTCTAGTGGAACACGTAAAGATTTGTGTAATTTGCTTTGCTTGGGAATGATGTATAGGTTGTACATAAAATATAACCGGACAAAGGTCACAGCAAATGACTATGTACTGTGCTGCGGGAGCAGCGAATCTCCCACCTAAAACGATTTCAGGAACAGTGTTATGCTAGGCCATCAAAACAATATTGTAGATGATATTTTAATAACATCTGACCTATTTTTACATGCAATTTTCACTGGACTCACTTTTCTTTTAACATGGTCTTTTTTTACATACTGTAGACATTTAGGTGTTTTGTCGCCTCCTACTGGAAGGTCCTGCTTATTTCACGGAATTGTAAATAGGAAGATTTCTATTCGGCTACAACCACGAAAGGAGCAAATTGTTAACGGAAAGATGATGCGCGACCACATGAACATGACTGTAACGAGTCTTACCTGACGAAACGGTATTATGTTGTTTTTCTACACAAGGGTAATACCTCATTGAGTACCATGATCTTATGACATACCATATCGCCGCCAAAACGATAGGAGACGTGACTCTGGAGCAGAGTATGCTTTCCAAAGAAAAATCCTGCTCTGATGTGTTGAGAAGCTTTAAATGGGCTTTTATTGGCCCCTTTCTCTAGGTATAGTACTAGCAGGTATGTTCTCTCTAGTAATTTTGACTAGCTTCAACTCTGTTCACCCATTCACATCTTTGTAGGATAACGATTTAATTTCTTTTCATATCACAAGTGCGTTGTGTCAGGCTCAAGAATAATGCATCAGACAGCAACTGGAATATGCATAGTTTGTGCATGTTAATTCTGTTATATAAAGGTACAATTTAAAATTATGGGTATAAATCTCTAATACCTGAATATGGTTTGTTGGAGCATCTTAAAATATGGTGAGGAGCAGTACTAATGATGCCCATGTCAACAATCTAAACTGCAACAGTATAATTTTTAAAGGAATTGGATGCTGCTCCTGTGTTATTGGCAGATTTGGCACTTGTTTTAACTTCTTATAGGAGAAACATGAGATGTTATCGCTGAAGAACAGGAGAGTACCATCCGTATTCTGAAAGCACTTATCCTATTCAGGGTCACAAGGGGTCAGAGCCTATCCCTATGGGTGTAAGGCAGGGAACAACCCCGGATGGGACACCAACCCATCGTAGGGCACACTCTCACACCATTCACCTACTCAGGTATACCTGTGTGCAATATGGTAACTCCAACTCACCTCAGCGTGTTTTTGGACTGTGGGAAGAAATCGGAGGACCTGGAGGAAACCCCACAATGACACAGAAAATACATGTATATTCCACACACAGCTGGCAGACACTCAAACCCTGGTCCCAGAAGTGTGAGGTGACAGTGCTAACCACTCCACCACCATGCCATCCCTCAGAAAAGTAACTCCGTGTAAAATCTGCCAGCAACCAGATTGTTCATTAAGCCTGCTCAACTACGAGAAGTTCAGTGAATGGGGGGTTTTTAATGTGTTGATAATTTAAACAGCTAATTTTCTGAAGTAAACCTTTCCTGGTTTTCCTGATATATAACCAGATGTATTTTTTTTTTCATGTAATCCCTCACGCCCCTGCATAGGACAAGCAGTATGGAAAATGAATGAATGAATGAATGTGAGTAATAATGCATTGTGTTAATTGCCTATTAGTCCTTCATGCATTAAGGAAATGGTTATTTGGAGAAGCACACATTAACCAAATAAAGACACTGCACCCTTCAAAGAACATTCACTGTATTAAAAATCTAATATACATTTGTAGTTCTTAAAGTTGGAGCTGGAAGCGAATATCTCGCAAATACAACATTCAAGTACAAGATGCAATAATTAATAATTTTCAAATCCTTTGTGTGCTGAACAGTGCCAGGCCTGAGCAGCTTATGCATTACTATGTATTTGGGGGGGGGGGGGGCTGCTCTTCTCTGATATGCCTGGATCTTCTGGTCACCAGACATGTATCAGAATGGTGCTGGTGCCCCAGTGACACAATGAGGATACGTGTGAACACACAGTGGTCCAATGGCTACAGCGCTAATCAATAGTGCTTCTTTCAGTGCTAAAACTTTCAGTGCTACCTCTCCACTGTGTATAATCAGGGAGTATTTTATCTGCAAAACTTATATCTAATAATCTTTAGCATAAAGAATAGTTGTAGCCAGATGCCACATTTAAGGCATTTTTTGTCTTCAACACCAGTCTTTTAAAAGAAAACTTAAGACAATTGAAATTAATTGTCAGGTCTAAGAGTTTAGAATTCCCTGTGAAGTTATACAAGGAAATGGTTATCTAGTAGATCTGAATGATCCCCTTAGAAGTTTACCATTGCATTCATGTCTTTCCCTTTCTTCACATATTTATAAAATATCTGTTATAACCTTATAAATAAATGGTTTTGCACAGTAAGTGTTTCTTTTTGGTTTCAACAGTATATAACGCAGGTGTTCCTGTACTTCCTGAAAAGTAGAAATTCTCGTCTGAAACGATATTACACCTAATGCAAACGTTGGCAGTTCTGTTTGCAATTGACGACTGACAAATAGTAAAACAAAACCGAATAAGCAAACAATGCATTAGTACTGAAAAAGGAACCTTTTACAAAAGCCTCCGTCATTTAGCCATTCAAAAACACATCCAACTAAACATTAAGGCACATAAACATGGCAATGAGTCATAAAATAAATCAAATAGACAAATGAAAAATAATGCAGAAATCACGTCTTAGAATTGTTTCATAAAACAGTTTAAAAAAGGAACACAAATACATAGCAGCAGTGGATAAATATATGTTATGATCTGTAATTCGGGGTTGGGACTAAGCTGAAGGGAAACATATATGTTTTAAATTTATGGTCAATAGACAATGGTTTTATCCCTACGGAGACCTTTTTGTCAGCCCCCATGCAGGGAAGAGTCAGGGGTCTTGCAGGCAGTAACAGGCCCCCTCCGTCTCTTCTGCTACTCTCAGCCTCATCTCACACAAGACTGGCGTCAGGATCCCCTTGAGGGCTTCGTAAACTGCTTCCCCCTCGTTAGAATCGGGCCCCATCTGGCGGGAAGCAAGGCGTCAGGTGGGTGTATGCGCGTATGACCAGAGTGTCTGGAGGCCGGAGCAGACTGAGTGACACCTAGCGCTCGACGGGTTCCAGTGGAGAATGTGCTATCTGGCCTTCTGGGATTGAGTATTAAACAAGTACAGCCAATGGAAGGATTGCCTCTGCACTAAATGAGTACCACCGATGGAAGCACAGCCTCCATAGCAAACGAGTACCGCTGATGGGAGGTTAGCCTCTGTATTAAACGAGTACTGCCGTCTGGAGGATAGTCTCTGTATTAAACGAGTACTGCCGTCTGGAGGATAGTCTCTGTATTAAACGAGTACTGCCGTCTGGAGGATAGCCTCTGTATTAAACGAGTACTGCCGTCTGGAGGATAGCCTCTGTATTAAACGAGTACCACCGATGGGTGCTGCCGTGTGATGCCATGTGACCAAGGTGAAGGGAGGAGAAATCAGCTGACCTTTGTGAACGCTTTTATCGTCCGCTGAAGAAAAGCGGCCTCCAGCTCTGCAGGAATTGCCGCCACACGGGCCACACAGTTGAGGATGCACAGCAACGTCTGCCTGGGGCCCTGGATTAGAGCAAAAGAGCGGATGGTCTTTAAGCCGAAGCGGCATCCGAGGTCTCACATGACAGAAGGCAGTTTGTTCATGTCATAAAGCAGTCAAATATTCACACGGTATCCCCCGGAATGGCATCCAACATTTAAAAAAAAAGCAAGAAATAACCTGTTTCCTGTTAAACCTGCCCCCAAGCAGTATCTCTGCACATCATTACTTGGCAACAACCCTTCCTGTCCACGAAAGTAATTGTTTCAATCATCTAAATCCTACAAATGCATATTACATTTCCTTTTAACGAACATCTCCATATAGGCGTAAAGCATTTCGTTTTTTTTCAACCCACCAAGAAACATATTGAGAGATACTGCAGATATTTAAAAATACACTAATACTGATTTTTGCGTGCATATCAGCATTAAAGTGGATCTATATCTAAGCTTTATAATCAGACATTAGGAGCTGCTGTTTGCCACATGATCGCATTACGCCAACCTGTAGGTCCGCTCACCTTGTCCAGGCTGTCTAGGGCCTGCCGGGGCTCCAGCCTGGCCAGCGACTGCACGTCCTCCTTGGAGATGACGGGCTCCTTCAGCTGCTCCAGCCACGACCACATGAGCCCGGCGAGGACGAAGGGGTCTCTCTCCACGCACAAGCGCTCCCACGCACCTTCCCTGGAGTTCAGCTCACTCTGCAGGACCAAAGTTACAACCCGGCACACCTCTCATACCGGAGAATAGTACCAAAACGAAACCGTATGGTCCCTGGTGTGCTGTCCTGGCCCCTCCGTGGGAGGGGAAACCCACACAGAGCCATATAACTGCTATAAATAAAATGAAAGCAAGGATGTTTACAGTTGGCACCCTGCTGAATTGCAAAGCTTGGTGTTGCTTTTAACCCTTTTGAATCTCTTTTGAAGCCCTTTTGAATTAAGGGTATTCCTCAGCCTTACAAACAGACCTGCAACACCAACCTACACTTGTTTCCCTGACTGCCACACCCTGCTCCACTCATCACACCACTGAACGGAATCTAAGACATACCATACACTTTGCACCTTTGTATATAGTTTGCGCTACATGTACATTGTTATGTCTGTAAATTAGATGTGCCTTATACTGAATTTAACCTGTACTGGTTTGATCTATAGTATTGTAATGTACCGGAGAGACACCAACTGCCGGAAACGAATTTCTTGTGTGTGCCACAAATGCCCAGTGGTAGGAAGACAGATTCCTGCCTTCTGATAGCATTCAGTGGTCTTGTCAGGACATCCTTAAGAGAGGATTTCAGCTCTGAGCGTGATGCCATGTCTGACGTATCTGCTTTTGAAATGTCAAGGGGGTTTGGCACGGGAAGCCAAACTCGCCTGAGATGATGGATTGTGACTGATCTCCTGAAGCTGCTGTTCATCCCACGGTACTGATCTATCAATTCTATAGAGCAAATTATATATGATGTGTTTTGGGTGCTCTCAGTCGTGGCATGTGGGAGTGCTTTATTCACAGAGATATTGTGCTGTGACGGCGATGCAGAAATGAAAGATATTCAGATCTAATGCATCTCCATACAGCAGGCCCACGCCATGGGGAGGGGGGGAGGGGGGACACGAGGGGGTGTCGCATCCTCAGATGGACTAAATTAAAGCCTAAATTTAATGATTTTTTCCCCCATTTATTTTCATTTTAAAGTACTAAAACATAATTCAGCTCGGCATAATTCACTAAAACCAAAGCACATCTTTGCCTACATTTTCAAATGCTCACAAATCCACTTGATTGGTTGGCTAGGTAAGTGTGAGCTAAAAACATAGCGTAAGCTTGTTGGGTTGCATTGTATGGGGCAACGTTGGGCGAATTTCCCATGGTATTTCAAAAAGTTAGCTAGCTGCTTTATGTCGGTAAAGGCCGAAGGCTCTGTTGAAACCAAGTTAAGAGAGGCGCTGTCGTGCAATGGTGTGCTGATGGTACATGTTTGAGGTTTAATGATCTGTTAGTGTGTGTGTGGTAAGATACGCTTGTTAATCGTAAAGCTGTGAGCAGTGTGCATTCTTTTTTTTTGAGTTAAGTCACCTCTCTCTGCATTTCAATTGCCATCCCGTTCATTTTCCGTTGGTGCTGGTGTTGCTATACAGCAGTGATGTGCCTACTGACCTGCCAGCGTAAGACCTCGTTTTTGCGCTTCATCCCGTCCTGGTCCAGTTCGGAGGCCAGGGCCTGGGCCACCAGCAGCCGTCGGACCTGTGAGGAGATCTCGGTCCGTACGGCCCCAAGGGGCCCCTCTGTATCGCTGCCTCTGGTACTTGCCGATCCAGCGATCTTGGAGGATGCCTCGTACGGGCCGTCAGACAGGTCCCCCGGGGCTGTGGAAACACTGCCGCTGGTGTGCTGGTTCATCCTCGGGGGGCCTAGGGACACTCTGTGCTGCACCTCGCTCAAGGGCCTCCTGCGGGAGAGCGGAGGGGTACCGTCGTCCATGTCAAGCCGCCCCCTGGGCTCCCAGGCCGACAGGGGGGACCATTCACTTTTGAAAGCGGCGGCCCGGTGAGCAAGAGGAGAGCTGGAAAGGGGAACCGCTGCCAGATCGTCAAAAGATAAACGCGCTTTGCTCAGGTGGCCAGCAGGGGGTAGTCCTGTCAGGAAGGTCAGTGGACCCTCCGGCCAGCTTGGCAAAAACCTCACACTGTGGAGGTCTGACTCGCTGTAGCTGCGGGTCTTCCGGAGGTCGGACGTGGGCTTGGCCCATTCCGTGCTCTGCCTGTTCCACGGGTCTGGATCTTTGGGAAGCGGCTCCAAGGGCAGTTTGGCCAGGGTCGGCGGACCGGAGGCACAAGGTGGTGTCACAGCGATGCCTTTACCGATCATCTCCTTGCCAAGCTGCTGGATGGCTTGCTGGGACACCGTCTTCTCCACCTCGGCAGTGAGGTCCGGGATCTCCATAATGACCTCCTCTTCGGTGGCCTGCCGGTCCTCGGCAATGTCCAGTAGCACCTTGCATGCCAGCTGTACGATCTTTGGCACGTTCTTCAGCCGCCGCGCCTCATAGCCATGCAGCAGGTGGCGCTGGCGAGTCAGGTACTGACTCAAGGTGACAGGGTTGACCCGAGGCTCGGCTCCGGAGAACACTTTCCTGAGTGGTACCAGGAATTGGGCGAACTCGCGCACACACAGCAGCTGGCCCCGTGTCTGAATGGAGTTGGGTCGCTTGGCTCGCACGAAGAGGATGGCCTGGTCGGCGCTCATCCGCGTGGTGAATACCAGGTAACACGCCATCAGCACTCCTGCGTGAGCAAGCCCCACACTGCTGGTGACCAGTCAATCATCAATCCAAAATGGTGATAATCAGTCATCAATCAATCAATCCATAAATCAATCCACAATGCTGATAATCCATAAATCTATCAATCAAACAATCCATAATACTGATAATCCATCAATCAACAATGCTGATCAATCAATCTATCCAACAATCAATCCACAGTGCTTGTAATCAATCCATCAATCATGAATTATGATCAATCAATCAATATGCCCATCAATTAATACACAATGCTGATGATTAATCAGTCAATCCACCAATCAATATATCAATCATTAAAAGCAGTGATCCAAGCAGCGTGTCACAGTGTGTAGCCCTGTCACCTCACTTCCAGGGCTGGCTTTCGACTCCACCCCTGCTCTGTGTGTGTGGAGTTGGCAGCATCTCCCTGAGTCACACGGGATTCATCCAAGGTACTCCACTTTCCTCCCTCAGACCAATGTCATGCAGCCAGGCTAACCGAGGGCTCCGGATTCCCCATAATGTACATCTGCTGTCGACGGTTCAAATCTCAGAGTCGGCAGAGTGTTTTATAACCGTTGGGTCCTTGACCCCCTCCTCCCCCAACCTTCAATTATTCCACTGAGCGCCAATTGCATATTGCTTTAGATAAGGGCTGTCAAAATTAACGGGTTAACGCGGATTAATCTATCATCATGATTAATCTGATTAAAATTTTTAACGCAATTAACCCAGCGCAGAATGACTCAAAATCCCTGAAATGTCTCTGTCAACCCATTTCGGGCAGTTTTGGTGCGTTCCATTTGCCCTCGGAACTCGTATTCCAAATTGGATTCTGGAGTTTTGAAGCCGGAAGTGACGACATGCGCGCTCTCGTTTCTCGGAAATCCGAAAAATATCTCGGAGCAGCACAGAATCCAAGATTGCTGCACCCTTTACCAACAGAAGGGAAAGTTGTAGTTTTATACTGTTTAAGTACTACTTCTCCTTTGTGGCTCATTAAATCGGTCGCACACACTATACCATCCAACTTTTCTGTGGACATGTTGCTATGGAGTTTCATACATAAAGCACCGTGCGTAATGTGTTAACTGATATTGCTAACAATGGCAATTAACCGGGCTAGAACTGGATTTCATGATTAGTCCGATTATTTGTTGGATTTACGGTAGTTCGGGCTAATTGTAAGTGAACGAAGATAAAGACCATTTAAACTGAGATACTTTAAATCCGACAAGTTGTCCGGCTAAGCAAAAAATCTTGCTTTTTGATATGGGTCCATGGTATTGCACTTCTG
>JAODJW010000127.1:25119530-25129576 GCA_026777045.1 Hyperopisus bebe | reverse complement strand
ATCGTGATTAATCGAAATTAATCCACAGCAACCCTGTGATTAATCTGATTAAAAATTTTAATCGTTTGACAGCACTACTTTAGATAAATCCTAATTACAATTGTAATTAAAATTACAATTATTGTAATAGTAATTGGAAAGGCTTGAGGGCTCCCTGCAACCCACCCCAGCATAATGCACTCTAAACAGGATGCACCAGCACACAACATGCAACTAAAGATGCCAGTTAATGTTCCAGTATGTCTTTGGACTGTTGGAGGAAACAGAGTAACACAAATCATAAAACGGCACACTACAAGGGGCAGCTTCAGCAAATGAAAAAACATCATTTAGAAACATTACCAAACCACACAAAATAGTTTTTTTGTACCTGTTCTCCCCAGGCCAGCGTGGCAGTGGACGGCCATTTTCCCCTCCTGAACTGCGAAGGACATCACCTTCACCATGTCCAGGATGGTGGTGAGGGAGGCCACGCCGTAGTCCTTCCATCCGAAATTGTAAAAGTAAACTGCGGGTTTAGAAAAGTCCTCAGTCACCCATATGTTTATCTGTCTGTCCATTTTCAGAAATCACAATTCAAATACTCTACCACCAAAATATAACACTTTGCACATTGCCATCCCTCCTACGAACAGCAACATTGCATTAGTCAAATGCTAATTTTGTAAATGCCTCTTTTAAATCGAGAAAGATTCCCTCCATGTAACTGAGGACTCCATGTAACTCCATTACCTGCACTCAGATATGGCACCTTTCAAAATCAAATTTTAATGATGTGTTTATGCAAAACGCACGAGCAATTGCTGAAATGAGAAGCCCCTGAGGAGCTGGACTGCAATCTCAGCTGCTGGTGATGACTCAGCAGAAAGCAGTAAGGCTGGTGCTGCATTAGCGGGTGTGCTAACGAGGACGTGGGGGCGCCACTCACTGCCTGCTTCCATGAAGGCTTCCGGCCTGTATGTAAAGCCGCTGGCCTGCTCCAGGGGCTTCCCGCAGCTGGCGTGCTCCCCAGGCCGCTGCAGGTTAATAACCGTCTTCACGCCGCACCTGCGCGGGAAGCCACGGCCCGGCGTCAGACATGAACGAGGGCCCCGCCCGACGACAGCGAGGCCCGCGAGCTGGCGACCATACCTCTGAAACTGCTCGATGACGTTGTATTTCACCATGACCTCGGTAGAAGGCCTCGCCATCGCCAGCAGGTTGTCGGTGATCCTGAAACGCAGAGAACGTCCGGCTGTGAAACCAGCCCCCAGCCGTGGCTCGTTTGATTAACACTCCGTAGGGTCTGCTAATGCTTCAGACCCCCAATGTCCTTAAGGGCACTATAGTTCCTACTGTGAGTCTATTAGGAGGCATAAATTAAGAATTTTGAATGAGCGTTACACAGGGTGCCTGAAGAGCAGGGTTACAGTCAGACAAGTGTAAAGACACATTCATGCTCCTGCACCTGTGGCTCACATTTCATTTAATTTTTTTAGCAGCAGATGTGGACAGTTCAGGTCCAGAAACTGCAAATCCAGACCAAGATTTTGCTTCAAACAACCAGTCGAGTATAAAGAGTCATAGTCACAGAGTACTCAACTGGCTGGTTAAAACAAAGTCTTGGTCTGGATTTGTACTTTCTCGACCTGAACTTTCCACCGCTGTCTGGTAGGAAATCAAAATATCAAATTCAATGCGTTTCATTCTTAAATAATCATTAGCAGAATACGACTGAAAACTTGCCTTTGAGTCCACTTGAATTCTAAAACAGCCATTTATAAATGCCTGCAGATTACATTCAGATAATCAGCCGCGTGTGTCAATCAGATATGCATGCAGTACATGCGGAGCCGCAGGAGAGGAGGTGCAGCACTCACCAAGAGGAGTAGAGCCCTTTGACGGCCTGCTCACCCTCGCTCCAGCGTGACGGGTTCTCGTACTTGCAGGAGCGCCCCCCGCAGGCCATGGAGCACTGCATGTGGCCTGGGATGACATGCCTGAGACGCTCGCCCACCTTGGTGTATTTGGCAGTAGGTACCCGACGACCGGTGACTGGGGGGGGGGAGGAGACATGGCAAGCGGTGATGAGAAAGGAGAGCAAGGGGAGGTCCTGGACTTAGAACACGGACACAGTCATGAAAACAAACTCCTCGAGAATAAAAAGAGTATTTGCCTATAGTTGTTTAACGTCCTCAAATCAATCTGCCCATCAAGTCTTCTTCTTGAAAGCCACTGTCCCCCATAATCACACAAATGACTTCTAAACCAGGAGTACAAACAAATGAATGAGCGAATGAAATCCAGTTCCTCCTAAGCGGGCAGTCAGATTCACACTCCCTCCATCCCTCCCTTCCTCCATCCCTCCCTCGCTCCATCCAGGACCTGGGACAGCACCCGCCATGCTGACGACCACCACAAGCCTCTGCATGGAGCGGGAGAGCCCCTCCACCGCTGAGCCGCGTCGCCTCCAGGGGACCTCGGGGAAGACGTCGAAGGCCGGGGACCTGCGACCAGGCCGCCACATTCCGACCCCGCGGCCGAAGTGAGGCTAACTGCCGGCGAATCATCGCGGCACAATAGGAGTGCAGCTCAGCTGAGCGTGTGGCGTCTCCATGACAACCCATCCCTAAGTCAGCAGTGGCGTGCTCACAGGTACCTCTTATCTGCACAGATTAGCTGTGCACACCAGTGACAGGAATATACGTACATGGTTACCTGGTTATGTGCAGACAGGCCAGGAAAAACACTGGGCCCTTAAACTAATCGCATTTCTCTCACCATAGGATGCCACTAAACTTAAAACACTTTATATTAAGGATTTCAGCTTCCTACTTATATTTTTTAAGGTACCGACGCCTTTTAATTGGAGAACATTACACGGAACAGAATTTAGCTAATGAGAAGACTTGATATTCGGTCCCAGTGCTGTCCTGTCATATGAAACGTGTTTTAATTTACAGAGAGACTTGCGGTGAAAAGTGCATCATTCTAGAAGAATCCGCAGCAAACGACTTCACTGCCGGTCATAGCTCAATCACACCCAGACACCACAGCTAGAACCTGCAGAATTATGAAACAGGATATCATGCTACAATGTCTTATTATCATCATATTATTATCCCAGTAAGTTTCATTCCAGCTGACATGGTATGCATGATCCAGCGCTCGCTCATCTCACCATCGTCGGACTGACCCTCCATTCCCAGCGCTCCCCAGTCCAGGACCAGGTTCCCCCTGCGATCAGTACCCCGGTTATTGTACCTGTCCCCGTCTCCGCTCCCGTGGCTCCGCCGCTGGCTCCACCCGTGCTGGGCAGGTCGCCCTGCAGGCCGAGTCCCGCTGCCATGGCAGCGCCTGGGGGGGGGGGGAATAAACACGATCCTGAGGGTGGGAGACACACGCACAGGTGTGCATTCACACATCGAGGTGCCTCCCAGCCTGACAGCACTCACAGGATGGGTGGGGTGGTGGGGGGGACACATGGGACCCCAAGAAGATGAATCACAAGGGCCCCCTCGCCCAGACCTGCCCCACAGACTTCTGGGACTTGTGCACACCGCGACCGGGTTCTCCAGGGCCACATGTCACAGCATACGCACTCCCACATCCTCGCAGAGGAGCGGAGCATGTGACAAAGCTCAGCGTCTCCGTAAAAAAAAACCCGCAGCGATGGGAACAGTAAACGGTAAAAGTGACGCTGTCACGGCACCCCTGCCGGGAGACGTGATCTGTGTCCCCCATCAATAAGTAACGGGACAGCGGTATTGCTTGTCTATCGCACTGATCTCAATGAACATTTCTTGGCTTACATAAATCGCACTTGTTAGGCCCCAGAGGGAGCCGAGTTACGAAATGTTTTGCCATGCGCCGGTTAAACATCAGGAACTACTGAATATCACTAAGCAGGCGATGACCTTTTGCCATGCTGGTGCAGGCAGTGACGATGATTAGCAAGTGAAACGATACACCTTTGTTTCAGGATTTTTCCCCCCATCTATAATATATTCTATGCGTACTAATGAATTATAAATAAAATAACACAAGGGGCACCCAAGTTGTATCCAGTTTGCTTTGATTTCCAGTTTCCAATCACTGATTTAATCAGATCGTTTCTACAGTTTTTAACCCATATAAAATACATGTAAATTGTCGAAGCACACGTTTTTTTGATGCTGTAATACTGATACTAATAAGGAATTGAGATTAATAAGGATGATATTTCAGGAATTCGTGCAGCCTTACTGATAAGGCTGGGCCATAACCCGATTCGAGGATTCATCCTCCTCGGTCCTGAAATGTGCATTTTTTTTAAATCTTCCTGGGAATCTGCACACATGCAGCGCACGACTGCATGGATGAATCAGAGCGTGGGATGCGGAACGCGTCCCCCGCGGGGCCGTGAATAAACAAGCGTGCACAGCGTTGCCATTGTTTACGCGTCTCTCGGCGTATCCATTCATTCCCATGTAGAAAGCGTCCAATGTGTCCCACGAGAAAGAGCGAAGGGACCTGTAGTCTTTGGCTCTGATGACTGTAACACAAAACCAAGCCTAAAATATACGTTTGTTAATATTGATACAAATGCGGGCAGCACCGCAGGCTGACACCCCCAGGCCTGTGGGCTTCATTCCTACGCCCTGCTCTCTGCATCTGTCATTTGTATGTTCTCACCGCGCTTGTGTGGGATTTCTCTAGGTACTCCTGTTTCCTCCCACAGTCATGTGGTGAGGTGAACTGCTGACTCATATTGCTCAGTGTGTGGGTCTGTGTGTGTGGGTGTGTGTGTGTTGTGAAGGCATGTATAGTTTACATTGTGGGGACACTCATGTATTATTTTGACCTTGTTGGGACCATTTTTACAAAACCTTTGACTGCAATCAAAAACCCAAAATGCCAAATGTCTTGTATTTTGTTTGGTTACTTATAGTTAAGGTTGTCATTGTTGGGATTGCCCATAGAAAGGAATGGACAGTCCCCACAGAGATATGTGTGTGTGTGAGGAGGGGTTATGTATACATTACATTGTGGGGACCAAATGTCCCTAGGAAGTGATAAAAACCTGTTATTTTGATGTTGTGGGGAATACCTCGTGATGTGATGTCATACCACAAGGGGCGTCCCCTGCTCTCTGCCCTGTGATGAACGCGCTCCTGGCTCAAGTTGGCCCGACTCTGGATAAGCTAAGCATTTATGGATGACAGATAGGTAATACTAAAATGGGACTCAAGTCACACAGTGTTTATGCATCTCTGTATTAACGCAAGTATTTAATTTATACCGTTGCAAGCTCACCCACGCAGTGTGGTTCATCCGGATGGAAATATGATCAAAAGACACCTAACTGCAAAGGTGACAAGAGTCAACAGGTATTTAACAGGTATTAACAGGCATTTTCTTACAGCCAACTAGAAGAGAAACAAACCATATCTGGCAGAGCATGGATGCCATCAACAGACACTGTACATTATGGGGTGGATGTGCATGGACACAAAATGAGTCTGTCAGAATCGGTGACAGACCATAGTCTGTTAAAGAACAGAAGATGCTGACGTTCCTGTTTAAATGTCGAAATGAGCATTTTCAGTAGGCACTGCAAACAAAAACCATCATTGAACATTTAGCCGAAAACCGGATGAAAAATACATAAAGGTTTCCCTGGAACTGAATGTGAGGCACCCAGGCATTCCTGGGCAGTGTGAGGCTAATGATTCAGCAAGGTGTTTGAGTGGGAAACAGGACAGCAAGACAATATTCTGTCCACCTCACTGTAAAGAAACACCCGAGTGACCTTCTGACTGCTCTTAAATAATTACTATAAGAAGCCAATTAACAAAGTGTCATTGATCTTTTTGTACATGCAGGACAAGCAGTAAAATGGTGGCCTCTCCGACTTAGACCACAACAGCCATGCAAGTCTTGACATGAGAGAATGCATGGGCATGCATCTTAATTGACCTTTTGACCTGCGTCAAAAGCCTGGCACACCAACGAACTCTGTGACCATTGTAATAACAGAGAGGTCATTGTTAAATGTGGCTAGAAAGACTGTAACAGCTCATCAACCCTATAGCCCAGTTCAAGTTTCTGACTTGTGGGCTACAACTGAGTTGGTACTAAGTACATTTTAAAAAGGCACTTACAGAAGCTAACAAAGCCCTCTCCAAAAAAGGTTCCTTTAAATTGTACTTAATGTACATTTGCCCCAGTAGCTAAATATAGACCACATATACAACAATACATAGGTCATGCATGGTTTTTTTGACATGCTTAACTGACATTGTTCCAGAATAACTGAGTGGGCCTAATAAAAGGGTATGCTTCTTAAAAAAATGTTTTCAGGAACATTTTCATTGGCAGAATCACAGAAAATGGGACTTCTGACAAAATCAACTATCAGACTAAATCAGACCTGGGCAACTGTCAGCAGAGGATGTTTGTTAATGATCATTTTCATGACCAACTAAAGCTAGACTGGAACTTGATCATTTTTAGGAATCTCCTTCTTAAAAATACAAGCAGAAATAAACAGCATCAGTGTATTTTTCATGTTTAACTTTTAGCATTGTTAATGATTTCTGAGTAACGTAAATGACCGCACAGGTCTGTGATAATAGCTAGGCGGGCCAGCTTCTCCCCAGGTCTGGTCTAAGGTGACCATGGATGTCTTTATCATCACACCAAGTACCTTTCATATACTTAAACTGGACTCGATCTCCCTCATGTATTATTGAAATTATCTGCTGGAAGCTGCATCTGTGGGCCGATTTAATGGGATGAAACAATGAGAAGACAAAGAGCCTTTCATTATTCACAGGGCCAAGAAAAAAAAAGACGTTTAGGCCCAACTGTGCAGATTTGCACCAGTGCTTTCTCGAGTTTAATAAGACCTCTCAGATTAGAGCAGGGAGAATCTCCATTACTTTATGCTTTTTGACGGCAACTGTGTCCATCACAATATCACTGCAAATTTAATATCTAATCCTAAATGTCTATCCACCAGAGATGGTTAGTAAATGCAAAATAACTAGTTGTGTGTAACAATAAAAAACAAACCTTTTCAAGTGGTTGAATCTGTAGAATGCCACAACTGAGATATGCATCCGTCTACGCAAAAACCGTTACTTTATAGCCCAAAGGAGTTTGTGTAATGCACCTGAGCTATGAAACACTTAATGAAAACAAAAAGCATTATTTCTTTTCATATTTAGAACAGGACACCACAACATGCGCTCCTGGGATGTACCCTCAAGTACCGAGTCGCCCTCTATGCGCTGCCTATAAGTGTTAAAGACAAATATTCTACTGAGAAATTCTTAATATTACTCCCAAAACTCAAATTATGCGTATATACATATGCTTGAGTATAGTATTAAGGAAATGCAAATTTCAAATAATTAGAAAATAGAAGTGATTTGTAGACCGCATAAACTGAGGTTTACAATACATATAAAATGAGACAGAATCCGCATATCAGGGGAATAAATCATAGTCAATCTGGTGATCTGTTCGACCTGGATTAAGATCACTTTTGCGCGACGACAACAAGGTGATAAGAGGAGATTACCAGCCAGAAAGAGCAGCAGTAATAGGAGGCGGCTGAGCAGCAGGGTGCATGAAGCGGCCAGCTAGCCGCCGCAGCATCGGCTCCTGGAACCTCGACGCCGGGAACCGCTGCATACAACCAGGAAAGGGGAAAAGCCGCCCGGGTCCGGGCGGGACAGTGACGAGAGCCGCTGACTTACACAGCTGATCGGCTAGCCGCTAGCTAAAGAGCTGCCCCGCTCCCGGTGTGACGTGCACGGCGGGCGGGCAGGCAGCGCGCGCACCCTGCTAGCTTAGCAAGCCCGCTAGCCACTCGCCTGTATCCCGCACCGACCTCCGTCGCTTCTGATGCCGAGATGTCAGCGGTCCATACCATAGTGACTCAAAATCAAAGGCGAAGCGATACTTGAACCGCCGTCTCCCCGGCGCGTCCGCCGGGCTTTGCGGAGATTAAGCGTCAGAGCGCGTAGCCGGGCTGCTTCGCGGTGACATATTCCCAGCCAGAATCATCCCCCATTTGCCGGGCCCGAAGCACGTGACCCCGCGCGCTCTGCTGCCTCCGAGTGCCCGAGTGTTAGCTGCTCCATGCTGTCATATTTACTTATTTGTTAAGCGATCACGTTGCAATCATTGTAAGTGAGGGATTTGCTGTATAGTATAATGCGTTTGAAGATATACTTGTTCCAATTTGCAATAAAAATGCTGGTAATATAGAATACTAGCAGAGGTGTAAAAAGTACTCAAAAATGTTACTCAAAAGTAAAAGTATTCAGCCAGAATCACACTTGAGTAAAAGTAGAAAAGTGCCGCATTAAAATTGTACTTGAGTATTAGAAAAGTAAAAGCAAGAATGAAAACTAGAGATTCTTGTTTATGTTTTTAATCTCTAAAAACATGAAGTGAAGGAACCACATACAAGGTTTTATCCTGCTTTAGAACTGTTTAGATTTAACCATTTAATTATACGACAAGGCACACCTAATGCAAATATGCAACATGCTACTCAAAGGATGCATTTCATCTTGTATGAATCCTTCCTAATACCGATAAAAGAAAAGAATTCGTTAAGGTACGGCCACGGGTGATCTTGACCCTGTGGCTGATTTTGGACTGCGTTCGCTACTGAATCATGTTCTTCCTCCGTTTTCTTCCACTGATTGAATGTCATAAATTCTCTAATTTCCAGGTCAAGGTGCTGTGCTTTGTGGCGATTGATGCGACATGATGTCACTTCCAAAGGACCAATGAACATGTCTGATTAATTTCATAGAATGTGAAAACGAATCTGGGATTCACCGCATTTCAATTGGTTTGTTAGCAAGGGAAAATAGAATGATCTCCAAAAATGAGTACTTTAAAATGATTTACTTTTTGATTGTAAATAAAATTGTAAGGAGTAAAAAGTACTTTTTTTTCTTTAAAAATGTAATTAAGTAGAAGTAAAAGTATTCATTTTTAACTGTACTCAAGGAAAGTAAAAATCCCCCAAAATAATACTTAAGTACAATAATCAAGTAAAATTACTCAAGTACTTCACACCTCTGAATACTAGTGTATTGAATATAGGTAGTTTCGGTGCGCAGCTTAATTTTGTGCAGCCAGAGGTAGTTTAGCATGGATATAACTTGATGGGTCGGTTGGATCTGAAACTTGTAATTCACAGAAGTAGAAAAAAATCTTATTCTTAGCTCTGTGGTGGAGGTTCTCAACAATTTCTGTGTGGACCCCATCCATTTCCACTACCCAGACTTGATTTCAAGGCCTTTCTTCCATCAATACTTACCAGACTTTCTTATTTGCTGAATCAGAGCATGTATGTATTTCAGCATGGAAATTAATAACCATACATTTACTGGAGATTTACTGCAGAATGCTCCTGACCCACTCTTCTGTGGAACTGGAGGTACAGTATCAGACCGGATCAAACCGTATGTTTGACATACCCTGGACTGGAAAACCACAGGGATGAAATTTAAAATTGCAGTGATGATTACACATAGGTAGAAATTACACCCCAAAACTGCTGGAACCAAGAATTTGGGACATAACATATCTTTATGATAATATGACAATACATTTTTCACACAGACTTATGGTCAAAATATATTTCACCCAGAAAATGGTTTTAAAAAACTAACAACCCCAGAAACATATAATAAGCCAATCTGATTTACAAATCATTTAATACCTCCCCCCCAAAATTCTTTACTAAATATGTTACAATGTCGTTATTTAATATCAAGAACAACAATAATAGGCCAAATAGTAGTAATATACAGTAGTATGATATGCCTAATAATGTTAATATTATTATTATTAATATTATTATTGTGTAAGCTTTGAAATAACAGTCAGGCCACGGTACTATATTTTTTGAGCATTTATGGAATAAGTATTGTTACATTTTGGAAATTTTATAGTTTTGGTAGTACATAGGCTAATTTTATATAATCAGACTCAGTTGGAATTGAAAGTGTGTTCTTGTGATTGGCTGTAATCGGGGGGGGGGGGGGGGGGGGGGG